>VOMN01016201.1:0-76782 GCA_014899125.1 Orchestia grillus | reverse complement strand
TTTAAAGTTGTGGTCTTACTGATCACAATCAGAAGTGTCACTTGACTTTCACATTTTTAATGTAAAGACTGTATTTTCACTGATTGAAAACCCGATGTAGAATGCTCTTGTATGTGAATGAGATCGGAATAAAAGATTTTTCTTCCTTTCTTCTTTCTGCGACCAACTGCACAGAGCGTCCTGTTCATCGTTCAGCCTGCATTTTACTATCTTTGGATAGGAATTATTTTTATGAGTGAGAGAGACAGTAACCTATTTTCGAAAAGTTTCGATGCACAGAAAAAGACATGTTGAAAGATATTTAAGCCGTTCCTGTGCTAATAAATTGAATGTTTACAAAATTTACGTAAATTTGGGCCACATTTTCACCCCTTTTTATCCCGTTGCGTTGTGTCAAACGAACGAAACAAACCGTTCCTAACCTAACCTTTCCTAACAAAACGGAACCTCAACTTAACCCTAACTTAACCCTAACTTAGCCCTAACTCAACCCTAACTTAATCCTAACTTAACCCTAACTTAACCCTCGCTTAACCCTCACTTAACCTTTGATTAACCCTCAATTAAACCTAAATTATCCCTGACTTCACCCTAAATTAACCCAAACTTGACCCTAAATTAACCCTAACGTGACCCTAACGTGACCCTAACGTGACCCTAACGTGACCCTAACGTGACCCTAACGTGACCCTAACGTGACCCTAACGTGACCCTAACGTGACCCTAACGTGACCCTAACGTGACCCTAACGTGACCCTAACGTGACCCTAACGTGACCCTAACGTGACCCTAACGTGACCCTAACGTGACCCTAACGTGACCCTAACGTGACCCTAACGTGACCCTAACGTGACCCTAACGTGACCCTAACGTGACCCTAACGTGACCCTAACGTGACCCTAACGTGACCCTAACGTGACCCCAACGTGACCCTAACGTGACCCTAACGTGACCCTAACGTGACCCTAATGTGACCCTACGTGACTCTAACGTGACCCTAACGTGACCCTAACGTGACCTTAAGCTTCACTTTAGTGCTATTTTACAAACACGCCTGTGCGTTCCGGATTCTACTTTTCCAATTTTCTTGTGAGCTGAAGAGGCGGTACCATTCCCACAGCGCGCATGGATCGATGTTTGGGCCGCTGCTCAACACTACATCGTTGTCGAGTCCTGTTGGTGAAAGTATCAGCCCGCAGAGTTATGCGTCACTTCGTATTCGCACTTTTTCAGTTACTAAGACTAATCTCTAGCATATATTTTTTTCAAGATTTGAGCGACACCATGTCACTCATAAAAACTATCGGTAGTAATCATTACTAATTTGAGCTAAATCTTCAGTAAAGGCCGCAAGCAGATAAGGCCTTGATTTGCCCCAACTCGGCGCATGCCGAGTTGGGGCATCGCCTAATTAAGGGAGTTCATTAACTAATCGGCGCTGAGATGTAGCTCGCTCTGTTGACACAGCCAATTATCAACAAGTTAGCATCGTTAGGGGTACCCCAAAGACATTGTCTTGGATTAAATGATCTTCAAGTTTCCTGTTAGGATGATTTCATTCATTGATGGATAATAAAGGATTATGCTATGCTGCAACGGAGAAATACTGTGTACAGTGACTGAGCGAATCGTTTTATTTTTTGTGTGTGACTTTCAAAAAACTTTTTTGTTCAGATGCGCACTAATTTTTTCTGAAAAATGTTAGAAATGTTCATACAGCTATAAAGAATTAGAGCCCGATTCATATAAAAATATAAGCCCCATAATTGGCCAAATTGTGGTAGAGAATTACTGAAGATTAGAGCCGTTATGGGGAGCTACCGTCTGACATGAGCTGTGCAGTGGAAAAGGAAGAGGGTCTGTGACTAGAGAACTTTTATAAGTGGTTCTGATGTCAAATTTCGAACACTGGTGACATTGGCATCCACAGAAGTAAAACTCATTCCAAACTTTGCGCTTAGCGGTTTCTATTTATTTTGCATGGCGTGAAATCTAACCAGGTTAGAGCTTATTATGCCATGAATTTCTTCAAGCACTAACCAGAACCATTAAGCATTACCGATGAGAAAATTTCTACATATTTTCGTCAATTTCAATGAGTAAACAGCACCTGCTTGCATGCAGAAGTAAGTACTCATTTCCATTTACATAAATTTAAAGTTTTCTCACTTCTGATAGAACCAATTTCTAAATTTTAAAATCAGGAGAACAAGTGACTTGAAAGACCTGAGCCTTATTGTCTCATTACGAGAACGAATGTTTTTCCTGGCTTAGTTAGCCTTAGTACTACAGTCTTGTTACCACTTTATTGGACAGATCTGTTTCACAAATATTTCATGTATGGTGTTCAGTTACGAAGAGAGTCGTGCATTTCTACTCTGGTTCGTGTAGCTTATCGTAATGTATTTAATATAAAGTATATCAGACTGACTTACACGTGTAACTCATGTCAGTTACTTAGCGGGTTTTTCATTTCGAGGAACTTCGACAGGATAACGCTCTAGTCAACTATTCGGGTAATGGCTTTTTTCTACACGTCGTTTTTTACTCAAAAATCTTGACCCATTAGGCAACGAAATTTTAACGGTTAAATAATGTAAAATTTCTCGCATAATTCAAAGTAAGTTTCTCGTAAAATGTAGAAATTTCAAACGGAATAATATTTATCTAATGTTTATAACGGTTAAGTATTGATTAATAAAGCTGAATGAATTTCGTGGGCTTGAAAATAAGAGTGCTGAGAACTATTTTCGTGGGCTTGAAAATAAGAGTGCTGAGAACTGTTTTCGTGGGCTTGAAAATAAGAGTGCTGAAAACTATTTTAATGAGGAGAGGAAATTTAGCGTCCCATGACGGTAAAGGGCTCATTATCGCATACCTCAAACAAGACTGGAATTTTCAATAAATTCGATGTAGCTGAGGAAAAAACTTAGAGATGTCATTGTATATCATTTACTCCTACTTGACCCGATGCCTTGTGTGAAATAGAATTGTTTCCGGCAGTCAGAACCATCCTATTCTGCAAAGTAATCGATGTAATGGATTTATTTTCTCACAAGAAATGAACGTTATTAGGAGCTAGACATCTTCAAGAGGGCGATTAATTACGGCCCACTTCAAATGAGTTCTTTCCCTCCGTGGACCCTGATGACTCTTCCAGCATCATTCAAATTATATTGAAGTTATTGAGGTCTTATCTATGGAAAGCGAATACTTGATTCGCAACAAGAAACCAAAAGCATTCTGATTTTTATGAAATACGTATAAATATTTTGAAAAGAGTTAACAACGTATTATGAGGTTAGTTTGATCCTGTGCTTGCAGCTACATAACATATTTCAAACATCGTGAAGTGACGTAGTCATTATTTCTTCAAGTGGTCATGAATTTTTTCCTGACAGTTCAAGTGCTTTAGACAGCCGTTACAAAAATCGAACTTATTAGGCACAAAAGCGAAAGAAAGGCTACTAATTTTGCAGTAATTTTTTATTCTTTAGGCTAACTTAAATTCAGGTGTTTCTTAAAAAATCGAATTAGTAGTTATTCTATCGATGGTACTGGCCAAACCAGCTCAAAAGGCAAGAAATACAACAGTCTCATGTAGTGACTCCATGAAATTGGTATTCGTTACAACCGGTTTTCGAGCTCGACATCGTTTCATACATACTGCCCTTAGCACCATGGACACTGATAGGAAACTTCCCGAGTGGAATATCGTCTGCGGACTGCGTGCTTTTATTTCACAATGCTAATTTTAGGTCCTTGCTTCTGTGCCGAGCCGAAAGTCTTTGAAATAGTCCCAACCACAATTGTAAGCCCAAAATTTTCTTTTTTAAATTTCACTAGCAAGAGCGTACTCGTAAATCTATCAATTCTTCTTAGTTGTAATAAAAACAGCTAAATGCCTAAATGCCTTCTGCAGTCAACTCAAAATAACAAGATTTTGCTACCGAATTAATGACTGAAGAGCAGCAAGTATAGAAGAGCTAATGCCGTATAAAAGATAACTATGAAAATGTTTGAGTACCGAAGTACTCGTGAGCTGCATCACAGTGAAATTGCACTTTTAAGTGACGCTCAATTATGCAGTCACGTACGCGAGCGTCTGTAGGAGTGAATGCGTCCAATAATTGAGGTAAAAAAGTATTTTGCATCTACTAGCACTGATCTAGAGTAATATCAGACTCCTAATTTATATTTATTTTTTGTCTCAGTTATATTAATGGAGGGATTATATCATAAACTGAACAATAACTCGATAGCTTATATTTAGATTCTCGTTCTCCAGAATCCAGATCGTTTCACGCCTCAGTCATCATTGGTTCGTATTCGATGCCTGAACAATGAAGTACCACTGAAATGTTCTTTAAATTTAGTAGTCATATTAATTTTTCGTATAGTCTTTTTACGTAACCACCGACGAAATGATAGTGAATGCTAAGCGCACTCAGTTATTGATGCAATGAATACACGTTTCATGGTAAATTTTACAGTATGAGAAAGACCACAGCCTCTCACATCTCCGGAAACTGTGAAGCCTTTTTGGCATAAGTGAAGCATCGTAACTCGCGGCGGAAGCGTTGACGCTGGTCACCAGTTTGCTATCAAGTGTCATTAAAGTGAGTGTGTTTTGCTGTGTGTACACATCCTTTTCTCCGCCTTCAGTTGTCTCTGTGTCACAAGTGCATTATTACGAAGACTTCCATGAAAACCTAATCAATGTCGAGCATAAACAGAGAAAACATTTTAGCCATTTGTACGAGCGACTTCAAATCTACGGCACTACTCGTAATCAACTACTTAGAAATGAAGGCGTTTTGAAAAAAATAAACATTTTTTTTTACAGTGACTAGAAGGGTCAAATATTTGCAAAGAAGCTGCAAAGTCTTATTCAATTATCACGTATAGATTTCTTTAAACGAGGAATGGTCTCTCGCCCTGATCCTCACAGTAATACAGCAACCTTCCCTTCGCCTTACCCTAGCATCGCTGCATCTTTAGCTCGTCGTACTCACGGATGTGCTAGAAAGGTTGGCCCAGCGAATCATGCTACAATTTAGTCACAACTCATCATAACATACATTGATAAGCATGAGGGCTATTTTTTCAACAATAAATAAGCTGCAAATATTTGAAGGCACATTTTATTCCATTAACTAACCATGTTTTTATTTTTATGATACATCTGAATGCACAACGTACGGGAACGAGTGATATTTGTGTGAGAAACGAGGGCTGTTTTGTAGCGGTTTGTTGTGAAAAACCAATATCGAGCTAGTGCGAGTTGTTTGGGATTGCCTGGCGCTATTGGCTGCCGTTCGTTTCAGTTGCCACACAAAGAAGGTGAGGATACGAGTGAGCAGAAAGACACAAAAGCGAAGGTCGTTGATGCTGTTCGGAGGAGTGAGAGTGCGAGGCTTGAACGTGTTTCCAATCCGTCGAGAAAACTGTGACGCGTGAAAACTCAAACAAAAAATTAGAAAATATCGCTTAACGCCTGTGAACGAGCCTCGGCACTCAACTAACACGTACGAAATCATTACAAATTGTAGAAGTAAGGAAAGGATAAATTGAAAATACGATTGTAATAAAGGTAAATCACAAGAAGCTGATTCTTATTGGAGGCCACTAACACCAAAGCCGTATCTATCATTCAAACTGTGAATAATTCTTTCTCCTCATAGTTCACTCAATCATGCTTTACTTGACATAGATCCGTTACATTACGCATTTATTCGTTCAAATAAAACTACACAACCCAGTGAACGTTGTAATATCCATTTGAAAATGTAAATAGAACGCTGCCGTCTACGAGTTCGTCGCCATGGATATTCGCGCTTCTTGCACTTGACAATTTCTCAGGAAAGTGTAGAGGCAGCAGCTATTCCAAAGCCTACATTCGTTCATCTTTAACATAGGAACCAGAGCTCAAGTCTGGCAAGAAAACCACGTTGCTCCAATCGTCCCATTTGCATAGATAATCGTCCGGGTTCTGACGCAGGTAAAACATTGTACTTTGTCTCCGGAAACATAGGCCACCTCTCCAACTCTTATGCTGAAGAGTAAAACTGTGAAGTGAATGCCAAGTCTTGCTACAGTTTCCTACCGAAGTAGTTTTTGTTACAGGCTATCTGTTATGGAAGTGCAGTATCGAAAAATTATTCAAGGCATAGACAGGGTTGAAGCCATAAATAGTGAGTTCAGGATACAAATGACTATACGTCTCGTACCCTCGAAGTACATAAAGTAACAGAACGTCAGAGCATATTAAAAAAATATATAATGAGATCTGTAGTACGTCCTTTCTTGTACTAATTTTACTCACGCCAAATTTCCTTACTACTATTAAATGTGAGGTGACACTCTGATAAGGACAACAGTATTATGCAAATCCATATGCGATGAATGCATTTTCAAATAATAAGGGTATTTTTTTAGTTTTTTCAGTTATTTGTTCCTTTTTCTCGATTCTCTCTCAGTATGATTTCAATAAAGCCCATTTTAATGAAAATTCTCAAAGTTTCGCTATTGGAATATGGGTGGCAGTATTGCTCGGAAACAGAATTCCGAATGAATTTCGAGCACTTAATCATAACTGTTTTGCCGGTCTCGCGTGCATCGTTTTAGAAATAACCCTCAAACTCCCACTTACTCCAATCAAAGCCATCTAAAACTACCAACTTCAAAAAATAGGCTTTGAAGGACGAATTTTCCTTGTCTTTATAAATAAACTAGTAGACGGGCTGCGTCAAAAATGGCGGGATAAATGTTAATTTCATAAGATGCTCTCTTATCTACGGTAACTGTGACCGGAAAGAATGTTATTTTTAGTATCACTGATAAGGATTGCCTTCTCTCACAGTCTCACTTATTAGCTTAGGAATAGGGACCCGGGAATTTTCTCCTATCTAAATCTTTAAGAGCGTGACAAAGAGATGGACGGACCAAGCAAGAAAGCAACACTGGGCTATTAATACATCGTGGGATCTGGTGTACTCATTGAGTTAGTTATTTAAACTTGCGGATGAGGACTCATCTATATTTATTTGATTTTATGTTCGATGAGGTCCGTGCGTTGGGTCCGCGTAGTACCTCAGCTCAGCAGATCTAAACGGCCGTAATACAACAGCTTCTGAGTTCTTCATGCTTGAAAACTGCAGAAAATACAATGCTATTAAAAAACCAGCGATAATTATGTTACACAAAAAGATTTGTTCAGTGCAAAGTAGTTATGCAACTAAAATTGATGTTCCATCACAGCTTAATATTTACTGATGATAGGTTCGAGACATTTGTGCATAGTATAGTATGATGAATGCACTAGTTAATTATCGCAATTTTAGGTTGGATCACTACTCATTTGAAGTGAGCCACTTTTAAATTCATACTCGAATAATAAGATTTAAATATTAGAAAATATTAGCTTGCATTAATTTGAAGAGAGACCGAATACAAAGAACTCAATCTTAGGTTTGGACGCCGCTCCACTGCAATGAGTTTCTGCTCATAAACACATCATTTGATCAAAATACCTTCCTTAAATACAGCTAGTTAGTTTATAATGGTAATAGATTACTCACTATAGCGAGCACAGCTGCAAGCACGAATACATCCAAATTATGGGACTGGAATAAATGAAAAAAATATTCCGATATTCTTAGTTGTACATCTTCAAAGCTTGACAAAGATACGGTAATTCAAAAACTTTAATCAGAATCGATATCATGTTCCAGGGTCAGTGAGATTATGAGTTGCATCAGATGACGCATTTAGAATAGTTACACTTAGTTACATTGGAAACGCTGAACAATGGAAGCTAAAAAAGTCGTTGGAGAAAAGAATTAGATAGGTAGAAATCCATTTCTCTTGAGTTCAGTACGGTTTTAATCGCTGAGAATCTTTTTGTACTCAATGAATTTTCATTGCCATCAGTTTGACAATGGCTTGAAATCTAATAGAGTTCAAGATGGACTCTCACAATAGATCTTCAGGTATAGTTGATGGAAGTTACGCCATTGGCTAAATAAATCGTTTCATGTTTTGAGAACTCACAGTCGGCTTTCCTCTCAGGATTGCTCGCTAGGGAAACTTTGGAACTTCCACGTTAAGATCGGTGAAAGAGCTCGAATTATTTCAGCGAGAGTTGGCAAAAAAGACTTTCAACTTCCGTTCCCTATCACGGTACATTGTAATAGTGTGTGCGTTTAAAACACATTTATTACCTTACTTCATGTTTTGTGCATGAAAATAAGTTGCTTAAACAAAAAATATTGAAAATGTGAGTCCGTTTCTTATTTTAAAGCTATTCATCGGCATTTATTGGCCTTATTGGGAAGGATTTTAGTAAAAAATGTTTTCCATCTCTGTAACATCCGGAGAGAATAATGATGTTGGCTGCATTGCTTCCAGTGATTGGTTTTACTTCGTCGAAGAGTTATTTCCGAATCCTGGAATTCATTGCTTGTCGAAGGCAGTATAGCCAAAAGCACACGCCTGGTCTCCAAATTAATTGGCCACCGAGTGACACTGATAGATAGGGGCATACATTGTACTTGAAGTGCAACTATTTGACTTTTAAATATTGTATGAGATTAATTTTAAAATAAAACGCACGAGCCCTAACGTGGTGATCATTGATAATCCAATTGAGTTAGTATTTGCAATTGCAGAGGTAAAGATAGGTTTATGAGAAAGTTTTTAACTTTCTGAAGGCGGTCGTAGGGTTGCGTGCTGCGTGAGGTACCATACGTGTAAGTGGGCCGCTAGGAAGCTAATGAGAGTAGTATTGCGACAATCTGCTCTCATGAGCTGAGCGCCAATTCTACGGATGTGCTAAACCTTGTATCATATCAAACTTTCTCATTATTTATTAGCCTTTGTTAACATTCATCACGTTATGATTTCTTTATTGTTTTTTTCTCAAATGGTGAAATTTAAAAAATTGAAGCTGCTCAACTAGTAAAAATAATATCAATAGGACACTCGTGCAATTTATATAAATGGAAATAGTGAATTTATTAACGTCATTTTATGATCATTGAGTTTAATATAGTTTATTTTAAATATACTCATCTCCGAACGTGCTGTCGAACTGATGAATACCATTTGTTCAGATTTCTTTCACGGCGACTTTGTTGCCGAAATTCATCATGAGTGACATGCATTGCGTTAGAATGGTCCAAAATTTGGTTGCTTTGTATTGCAGTCTACGAATAGGCAATATTTATGAAGGAAACACAAGTTCAGTTTCGCAGCACGTTGTGAGCTACTTTGAAGAAACTCAAAACTGATCGTCCTTTTTGCGTCCACCTCATAGCACGTTTCCAGCGTGTGGTAAAAATGAAATTAGACCTTCATGTTTGAAATGAAAGAAGCACTGCTATTTATGTTACCGCAGTTTAAAGACAGAGAAACACGAAGTATAGGTACACACACCATTAGGTGCGTCATAGTTGCATTGAAGAATTCAAAATCTCTGTCTGTGTTATAACGAAGGTGATTTGAGGGCAGAGAAGGCAGCACATCCGCGTCGAAACAACTACATTTGCTGTTCCGGCGGGACTGAGAACTAATGTAGCGGCGAAGGAACAAATCTCTGATTTCCTTCATCGCATTACCCTCTTTAAAGATCAAATTACTGAACGCACGTTGATTGCACTCGGGACGAAGCAGCTACCATGGCAATCGCTCTGTATGGTTGTTGGGTAACTGCTTATTTTTGTCGCTGTCTCTTGTGATTGCATGTATGATACGTAAAATTGTATGAGCAGTTGGATTCCATCATAGAAACGAACTAAATGCCTTCTTCGGGCCTGGGCTCATTTGCTAATAATTTTTATATTGACGATAGCAATTATTGTCCTTATGAAAGCTTGAAAAACTACTGAGGTGAGAATGATTACCTGAAAATGAATGCATCCTGAAAAAGCATCTGTAAGCCTAAAAAAAGACTTGAGCGAAGTCTTAAATCATGTTTTGTTATGGAGTTAAATTTGAGGGCTTAGGTTACCTCAGCTCTATCTAGGGCTTCGAGACATCTATCTTCCGTGCCCACTTTGCTTGTTTCTATTTTCGTGTCTACCTCACTGATGATTCTTCATATTTTCTTAAACTTGATATTTTTATAAGCAGCGAATTCTGTGTGGAACATATCTGAGCATAGATTCCACGTTCCTGACAGTCCGCGCTAAGTAATCCTTTCCTTTTGTTCTCTTGAGATCTCCTTTGATGTAGTTAGTTAGCCTTAAACTAATTAACTAACAATAATAATACTAATAATAAATTTTAAGGCTAATCGAAAATAAAATACGAACAAAGCTGTTTAGCATATAAATTACTTGTATACAGATGCAGGTGAACTAACTATAGGATTACATATCATCTCCGCTACAGTAATTCACCCATCGAATCAGAATATATAGAGAATGAAGGTAACGCAATGAAAATCAGGAAGGCTAGAAAGTTATTGGGAACGCACAAATTTATATCTTCATTAGTGTTGTTCCAGTCAATAATAATTCCTTGCATTTTTATGCGAGAAGAGGTCGTCTTTAACTTTCAGCTTTCATGTAAACGTCTTTGAGGGTTATACCTTTGGGAACCATCGGGTACTCGTCGGAAGCGCTCTGGAGCAAGTCTCATCTTAAAGCTGGGCTCTGCCGGTGCGCTCGGGGTCTCCGTGTGTCTCTATTGTGCCTCGACTTTGAGCGAATTACAGAGACCCGTTTGGCTTGCTAACTCTGCTATTGGCAACTTGATGTTAAATATTCTGTTCGTTTAATGTCGTCTTAAATACCTCGTTCCACTAGTGTAACAACGATCAAGTATGCTCTCAAAAATAAAAAAAATCAGCAAAAATTTGTGAATGCATTTGTACCTGAAGGCATATGCTGTCACTCGATGAAATACACATCAAATTCCTTTAAAAATATTTAACCCAAAATGCATGATCGGTCCTCGTCAAATTTAAAACCTGGCCAAGGCTTACCAGGAGTATGGATCAATGATCTATGTGTGCCTACTTGAAGTACGCATCTCGAAATCCAATCCACGCAGAAGTACGCATCTCGAAATCCAGTCTCCTTTGTTTCGCATCGTCTTCGACGGAACCTAGTTTTAAATATAGCTCATAGAGGCCGCTAGAATAAAAGACGTAGAGCATGAGTACAGTTTCGGGAGAAGAACGATGCAGGGCGGAGTAAGACCACAGTAACAGTTACGACAGCAATGTGCTTTATTTCCGTAACTTGTCTGGGACGAAAGACTTCAGTCAGGACTGTTTCTTATGAGTGAAGTATACCGTCACTGTGCTTCCTAAGTCGATACAGGAGGCATTGGCCGTTGCCCTAGCGGAGAGCTGGTTTATTTGTGTACCACTTCAAAGCTACAAATCTGTCTTCAGTGCCGTTATTCAAGGGCGCACAGGTTCAGATTTGAGTTCCAGTGCTAGACATAATCTTGTCTCATGCTTATGAAGGCCCTTGGTGTGGAATGGTTTTTTATCTTCAGTACATTAATTCAACTAGTGTAGTTTAGCTGATTCAATTTTATTTTATACATCTAAAATAAAATAAATGTAATCTACACCCCAAAATATGTGAACTAGCTGGAGATGAACTACTGCCCAAATTGAATAACTACGCGAACTCCGTGAAAATTAACTGTTTTAACATTATTTGCGTCTGTAGAACAGGAATTTTGAAATGTGATGAGGTTGCCTTAATGTGCTACGTCTTCCTACAATATGATATCAGTTAGGATGAGTGCAATGGTAGGCTGTGCGTATGAGTTTTCCAACGTCGCTTGTCCATAAGTAAACCTGCATCAAATTTTCAGTTTAGTGCATGCATGTCCTTTTTCCCAGGCATAAGCGATTGCACCATTGATAATGCAGTTAATTTATCAACACCTTAACGGGTAAAGACTATATTTTCGTGTAAATTATCATTTCCACACTGTTGTCTGATGTTAACATCCGTATGTATAAATTAACTATAAAGTAAAAAATACTTTTGGGATTTGCAAGCTCCCTTGAAACGACGTAAAGAATCAAGATTAAGATCTATTAGAGACTATGATCCACTTGGCCATGAACTAAAGCTGTCCCGCACGGAGCTCGCTGCAAGGCTATAGTGAGCCTCATCCAAGTAGTTCGTAAGGCAAGACTTGAAGTGCGCGTTCAGTTACACCTGAAAGGATATCATCGCAGCAAAGACGTCACTCCTGTCTTCTCTCTCCCTGCGTACCACCTGACACGACCTCAAGAAGCGAGACCACTTACGATGTGAGTTTTGCTTTTGGTCTTCCCGCAAATTATTGTACAGTTATTAGCTTTTGAATTCTGTGGGCTCGGAAACAATGGTTTGGGTTTGAATGTGTTGACTGCTGCTCTTGACGCTGAGAAAGGCATCATATTCATAGGTTTGATTTATACATAACATGAAATGCGAATGATAGTTTCATGAAATTTTTGTTGGTCTTACGTAGAAAGTTGTTGCCTATCCAATGACACTAAAATGAGGGCTTTGCGATAAACAGGACGCTCTGTGCTGTTGGCCGCGCTAAAGTAAACCTTCACCAGTTGTATCTTAAATAGTTTCTGTCAAGTTAGCAAGTTAGATGATCTCACCACAACTGCGTAGTTTCAGGGAACGCTAGGTTGTGTGTTCCGTAGCAAATTCTGCATGAACGCAAATCATAGTTTGCTGTGTATATTTGTAAATGAATATTTTGTTATTATAATTTGAAGTTTTCTAAATTCTATTCTAGTCAAACTTGATAAATCTGAGTCAGCTCAATTTCCTCGCTTTAGACAATCTCACAACTCCAAGAACCCCAGCAGAGTTTTGAAACTTAGATCTTAAAAGTGTAATTCAACTAACGACTATTAGCCCTTTGGAGGCTAACCGGGACACTTCAGTCTCAGCTTAGGTTTTACTTGGTACGTAGAACCAGTCAAATTGTGAACAAATTTGAAAATCTATTTAAATGCCCAAGACTCGAAGGGTTGACATGTGTTACGTTCTCTAGAGCGATAGTCGTTGCAAAATTAAAATAACAGGTCTAAAAAAATCGCATGTTTCAAATTTATATGCTATGCAACAGATGCTGGAATATGTCCTTGCTTGTTAGGAGTGGTTGGCTAAATATTGGTTGCACCTGAGCCAGGAGACTTCTGTAAAGTCTATTGCTCGGACTGGTGCATTCAGCCTGCACCTGCGTTACGATGTCGTGCACAAACGATTTCAATGCACGAAAATAGAAGCTGCTTGAAAATTGATAGCGCCTGAAGTCACGTCCATCCCCTACTTTAATGGTGTACCTGAATGGAAAATAACAATATAGACTGTCGCAATGCCATGCAATTTTTTGTGAGTCATGCGCGACAAATCAAAAACACTTTATTGAAAGAAAGAAAGAAAAGAAAAATAGTTTATTCTAAACTTGGTCACACACAAAGTATATACCTTTTGATTTTTCAGTTTAAAATTACAGCCTTAAAATTAAAACATGGTCTCGATAGAACTTCCAAATTGGGATGCGCACGACTACAATCTAAATATTACGTGTGTAAGTCGCGTTTAAACTTCGGATCGTGATTCTAAATTTACTCCTAAGCACGAAAAGTGAAGTATGATGCCAAGGAATATTTGACCTCGTAAGTCATTACTGGTTTCAATCACCATTCAAATAAGACATAAGGCGTTGTAATGAATTTTTTTCATTTTAAAAACTGCTTTTATGATCGGTAATCATGCAAATACTGAGTTTCAGACGGATTGGAAAACAATTTCAACCTGCTCATTTCAGGAAGCGAATAGAACAAAGTCGGTGAACTTACTTCCAACCAAAACAGTCGAGATTGATCTGAACTACATTTCAAGTTTAATTGTGTTTTACTTAATAATTTGGGCTATGGTTGAGATATGCAGAATTGCTTGAAAAAGAACGGGCTCCTCGCCTGTTTTTCAACAAAGGTTGGGACCCGTTTATTCTTTGTTACTCTGTAAATCGAACGCCTAGAGAGTTAAAGCATGATAGTAACAGGAGCAGTGTGTGTTCAGGGAGGATGAAACCAGCCAACTAACAACGACGCGTAGTACGGTAGAGATAAACTTTAGATGACTCACGTACTAGTAACATTCTGAAGTCGTACATTTTATCTTAAATAGAGTGTGGTCCAACGATGTGTGCATTGATACGAACTTTGAGAAAAAATTCAATTTATTTTCACAATATTATGCTACGAAATACTGTTACCTTCAATCGATTCGCTTGTAGATCTGAACATCTATTCACCAAATGTTGTGCTGTGGTCCTTTTTACATACTGCACTGGGATGTATAGCTTACAGAAAGCTTTACTGCAGTCTTTTGACTCATATTTCTTGTACTTTCATTTATTTTCATCGTAGATTTGACTCATTAGATAGTTCCGTCGGACTGATGAGATGAGAGTTTCACTTTTAAATCAATGACGCTTTGAATGCTAATTTGCTGCACGGTAACCGTAATAACTCGGGCATCATCTGCAATGCATCAATAATTTCGTTTTCTTCACACGTACTTGGTATTCTTGAATAGTTGATAGAGTTAACGCGAATAGTTATCGATAATTAGGATGCAGAACTTGATGCAGAAATTTACCACCGTCTGAGTGCCGCTGGGCGTATCAGGCCTTTTACTCTTTAAGAAAAATGAACGTGCTTACTCGACTACAATTTTAATGAGTTACTTTCAGTGTATCTGTGGACATAATTAAAACCTGTACCATGTCTCATTTTACGATTCTTGTCTCATAAGAGCACATTGTATACATGTGAGAACAGTGCCTTTTTTGAGCGCTAGTAATTTCAACTCGTAAATTTATTTTTTGGAATCAAATTAGCACATGCTTTGTTCGCGCTGTCTTGTTAAATGATTTGTTTTCTTCACCGACAAACAATTTGAATGGACGAACTGAGAATCACATTAAATTATCTGATCTTGATAGCCTAAATAAAGAAATTTCTCTCCATGTCAGCGGTAGACTACAATGCAGCCGATGTAATATATTAAACTGAGCAAGCCATATGGGGCTGTCATTTTGTATTGTATCTCAAAAACAAAACCTAGCGATCGAAAGAACTTGGATTTGTTTCTGTATGCACTGATGTCATGAAGCGACATCGCTGCGATCTAAGATCTAAGACAAGAAGCCCACAGCGCACTATAGATAGAAGGCACTTATTTTTCTTAGAGTAAATTGCAATAGCTGCTATGAAAGGGCGGAAAATGCTATTTATGACCCGTGAAGCTTACATATGAGCCTGATGTTATACGATCACGTGCATATTATCAATGTATATTTCATTTTACGTTTTACTTAGTTGCAGAGAGAATACGACGAAATTACCAAAGCTAAAATGAAACGGTAAATGACACGTTACTGAAAATGAAATTCTAAAATGCATGGTGAATGATGGATCTATAGTAATTCGTTATTGATAGTGAATGACTTGAATGAATCCGTTTCTAGAATGGGACTAATCAATTTCTTCGTGATATTCAAAGTTTCCGTCACTGAAGGATAGCAAATTAGGAACTTAAACTGAGAACCTGTTCTAAAACAGGCTACACAAAATCATTTTTAGTGTATATTTATACGCTGAATATACCACCAGGCGGTGTAGATGAGCATCAAAAATCTGTACGTCATGGGAGCCCTAGGAAGTCGCGAAAGTAAAATCAAGCAAATGTATTCCTGTGAGTGAAATTGTAATTACTTTCTAAACTAGCCGCTCAAAAATCTGTTCGTTGCGTCCCATACACTCAGCTGTCGCTGCTGCCGTTACTCAACCAGAGAAAAAATTGTATCTTACTCCCTAGAAAATCTAGTCTTATTTTGTTTTCTTAACTCGAGGAAATTATAGTTTTGCTACTCGGTTAGCTTACTTCTTTGTCTTAATTTACTAAATTGTTGTCGCCACTAATGAATACGTAACGTTTAAAGTACCCTGATAATTTTAAAAGTCCTTCGAGCTTTTCGAACGTGCAATTAATTTTTTTAAGCGGTATTGTCTTAATTATATGTCCCGCTTTAAGCTAAGAATAAATTTTAGTAAGATTGGTGAGATTTTCACTGTTTACAAGTCTCGTGGTTAGGTATGAATCCTGATTATTCTTTATCACGACCGTTTTGACTTACTTTTTTATTTAGAGTAACTCCACGTAAAGTGCTATCAAAATTTCATTTATTATGCTGGCTCATTGTTAACTTAATTCAAACCTTAAAAAGTGTAAAACTAGGATAAAGGTTTAATTTTTGATGCGGGCTAGTAGGAAATTTAAGGGATAATTCGATTTCGTTTTTTCTTCACTTGTATTCTGGCGTTCTTGTCTTTTACTGAGCGACACGCGAGCACCCATACGGCATGTTACTGTGCAATGAAAACATTTGATACAATTGTGCAAGTTTCGGTATCATTCATTTTTCCTACCATTGGATAAATCTCCGTAGTTTCGATAAAGACTTGTACCAGGCGGTGAAAAATTGTACCATACCAACAGAAGAGGAATCTCGCTTCCACACGAGTCTACATTCTTGAATTGGTGCCCATTTATCTACTTTTACTTCTTAATACGTCTTAAATTTTTATCCAGTTTATATGAATTTTTATGTCATGCACGTGAATATTATCCAAATATTTTTTATTTACCTATCGAAATAAACGAGCTATCGCTCTTGATCGGTATATTTTTTGGTGTTTTCATATCTGTATTGTTTGAACAAGTTCTGACTGTACCTACCGCGTGTGGTTTACACCATTATCTGAAAACACAAATCCTGAGTTCAGAGTGGAGATGAGTCTGAATCCTATAGTTGAGACTTAATAATTTTTAAAAATCTCGTTGAAAGTTGGAAAATACGCGGAGTTGGTGTCATGCGTAAAATATGCTCTGAATTCTTCTCACTCGAGCATCAGATGCCTGACTGTCAACGTTCCAAGCTCTTGTTTTGAGGCCCAGACAGTCCAAGGGGCATGCACTTAACAGCCGTTAATTTTGAGAATGTTACTGCATACTGATATCAACAGTGTTTTGATGTATTTTTTTCAAGTTTCACTATCAGATTACAAGCTCTCGTGCATTCGTAAGAAGCATGAATCTATAGACATCTTCTAATGAATTTACAATTCTTCGAATTTGAAGAAAATTCCATTAATCTCAAATGGAATAGAGAAATACGATTCACTGAAGCAACTTAACATCATTTAGAAATGTAGAGAAGTTCCTTGTACGCGATGAAAAATATATTTGCGCGCTTATGTATTAAATTTCATGCACGAATGTAAGAAAAGAGATTTACAGATTCAGTCGTCCCCCGCATGTAGAGCGCTAGATCTGTTCTAGCAAACAACCATTAAACTCTCGTCCTCCGCGTAGAGCGGTATCACCTAGAGCGAACACGGGAAAAAATTCGTATTATATGGAGCAAGTAAAGCATGTTACGAGAAGCGAATAAAATAGAGCGGAATCGTTTGTTGGAACCTACGTGGCGCTCCGTGCGGGAGACGATTGTATTCGTGGCGTGCCGATGCTGCGGCTGTAAACACGCCTCCAGCGCCCACTTATTTCCTGCCGGCAGACTTAATGAATGCGATCTGGAATGGATATCGCTACAGACTGATAGCCCTCTCGAACAGTCCAACCTACATTTATGTACGAGAGAGAAAAATATGACGCTCTGGTTTTGAAGCTTTAATTGATGCCGTAAATACACGTACCAGCTGTTCGCCATGTCAATTAGTTTGAGTTTCCGCTTAGTTGGAACGCGTCATGTTGTAAATTGTTTTCATTGGAAGCTAGTAACTGTGCAAATTCACTATTCAGTATGCTAAATGCTAATCCTCTCGTAAGTTGCTTGCTTCCAGTATTCCTATTGTACTAGTGATTATAATGCACAACATATGTTCTATTTTATTTTTATTAAATAGTGGAAAAGGTATGTTTTTATAGTTCAGAATTCAAAGAAGTTATAATTTTAATCTAAACGAACAGAATCTAACTTGTAGGTGAACACCTCCGTACGCTTATGGAAAAAGGAAAAAAATGTTCAAGCGTAGAAATGACTTTTGCTATCTAGCTAAAAGTCATAATTTTTTTTCTGGAGTCTTGAGAAAGTCCAGTTTTTTCACGGGCCTTGTTTTTCTGCAAGTGCGATGTCGTGAAAGTTTACGAGCTCGCTCGAACTGCCCGTTATTTTGTGGGATGGCAGCACTCCTCTACGTTAGTGGGTGTCCTGCTCTAATACCTATAAGATTTTCACCGTCACGACGGTTTTCAGAGAAATGTTCTCACGATGTTGGGACAATTGCTTCGTCATTCTCTGAAAAGACTGAGTTAATTCCTCAAATTTTTGCGACGCGTATTACTCTACCTGCCACATCCATCACCCCTTTAGTTCCGCTCATTATGGATTCAATGAATGAAAGTATTATGTATTATGCGCGTGTGCGTGTTGGATGTATAGTTGCCAGCCTAGGATGCGGAGCAGTGCATCAGAGAGCTCCATTAAAGCTTCACAGTCGTTGCATGGAATAGCATTACGCCAGCCAATGGCGGCGCAGCTTCAGGTGCGGCGTCACACTCACTCAGCGACGGGGCGTGGACTGCAAAACTTCCTTTCCGACCCCTCCAAAGTTCTCCCAGTTCGGCCAAATCACACTTCGTGACGACCGATTTAATTACTTACCCTGCAATTTAGGAGCCTTAAGATCATCGTGATGTCTCCTAAGTACATCCAGATTCTAAGCATGATGCGTTTTCCAGGTCATGGATGCAGCCCAGGTCAACTATAAAAGCGCGAGGCAGGTGAGCTTTCGAGCCATTCTGCGACGAACCTTCGTATCCAGTGGAGCATTTCCGTCTGCTGCCGCGCTATCTGACGTACTAGAAGTTTACCGCCGCTTGCGGCTTCAACGTCTGTCACAGTTCCAGCAATGTGAGTACTGTCATCTCTAAGTTTAAATACCTCATAAATGATTGCGCCCTCTCTCTCTCTCTCTCTTGCCTATCTGTTATTCTTGGGGAAAAATATAAGACTGCATTGAACGACTCAAAACTGAATTTCGAAAGCAAGGGCGCTTTGATCAATTTACTAATGATTTTCAGTAAACTTAGTGGCAACTTTCAAACGATTCTTCAGTTACGCCTCCGAATATAAAATCCGTCGTTGAATTGCTGCTGAATGCTGACACACATAGTTCAAATAACTGAGCAAACACATTGGAAATCGAATCGCCAATGCTAGTCAAACTGTTCTTCGTCCGTCCATCTGGTCAGTAGAAAGTATTGCAGCAAATGCTATAGGAGCACACTGATGCAATATACTTAGCACGTGCCTTAGTTTTTCCTGCAGTTGCAAAGTAAACTTACCTCCAAGAATGAAGCATCGACGTCGATTTGTGCTTCTGTTAAAGACGTTACAGTTTTCAATTTCGAAAAATAGTCCTTGTATCACAAGTTCACTTTTATTTTCACATTTTATGATTGAAGCATTTTCATTTTAATCATGAAGTAATATGAATTCTGCATTAAAAGGGTGATGGCTTTTTTGCTCTCAAATTCCAAAGGAATTAACAGTTGACTGCCGCTTCCGCTATCATACAATTCCATGAGTTACCAAGTCTGGCAGCGTAGGTAGTTGCTTTGACGAAACTTCTAATAATAAATATCTTTTTTTGTATTAAGTGCCTCCTCCTCAGTTTATGTTTTACTTCATTTGTTTTATTATTACCATTCCATCAGAATGCGAGACCTAAATGCCCGGTAACTTTCTAGCAAGAAATATTGATACTTCTATATTTGAACAACATGCACAAAAAGAAAGCACAGAAGCGGTTAATGTACATCAGCCGTAAATATGAGTAACTTGCTCTAGCACGATCGATTCGTGTAACAAGGAATTTTAAAGTCATTGAATGTACTCGTTTGAATGATATCCGTCCTTCGTATAGCAAACAAAAAACTCATTTCGAAAAAGTTTTCTTTCCTATACATAAACTGGACTCTGAACTTCAGTTTTATTTTTGCGTTTAAACAAGCGATGGAAATATTCCCAAGTGTTTAAAAGTTGAAATCAGCTTTATTTAATGAAGCAAGTCGTTCAGCCACTGCTGCAACGTGCCTCCAGTGTTAGAAAACAGCTTTTCGAAGGCCATTGCAACTTTTGCCGATAAGCTTATCGTTCCACGACCACTTGGTATAAATATCCGGTTTTATCGGAGACCAGTTCTATTTAGCCCTCTGTTAGTGGTTGAAGGAAACTTTCAAAATAAAGCGTATGATAATCGTAGCAGGACATCCGGTGAAACTACACAATTTCGTGTTTGGAATGAGTGGCACAACTATTATTACAACGCCGTCAGTTTGGATGAATCACAGTTCACAGTTTCGTGTTAACCATGGGCTGTATTTTCAGTTATGGTTTGCCCAGTTCTTACAGAGGAGCAACGGACATTTGATTTCAAAGAAATTTCCAGTTTTGCATGGTTAAAACTCAAATCCTCCCAGTATTTGTGATCCACAAACTTACGAACGATGATGAAGGATCGTGCAATTGAATCCCAAAATGCGCTTCTGCACAGCGACGACCGCGACATAATTCAAGGCACGCTTTGTAAGCGCCTCGCCGGCCGCAACTGCTCGTGAGGGCACTCCATGGTGTGTTGTTTCGCTTACACTCAAGTGGCGCAGGGGAAGTCGGAGCTCGGCACATCGACACTTCACTTAAATGAAGTTGTGAGCTCGATTTCAATGTTGCTTTAGCTTTTAATTCGTGATTGAAGTTTTAGTACCGTAAATGATGAATCAGTTCGCGCCAACGGATGCTGATCAAGTTGAGAAATGGATTTAATTTTCGTGTATTAATTTATAATTGGATGTCTAAAACTGAAAATTCTTACAAAAAAGTTATTTAACACGCGCATTTCATACTACGCTGCCGGGGAAATTTTGTAAAAATTTTGTTCTGTGGACCTGATTTTTAAGAAAAAGTGAGATAATTTTTCTATGTCATTAATATTTAACTTTTAATCGGCTCGCCAATTCAGGAGGGATCAATGTGGCAGTATTTTTTTTGTTCGTTTTTGGGGAGAAGATCATTTGCTAAATAAACTCGAGGAACTTGAGGCCCAGCGCCGAGGCGAGTGAAGAATGCACGACTCGAGTCCTGCTTCGGAGGATTTTTCGTTTTCAGAGCTGCCTGCTGGAGAATCCGAACATTCTCCGCTGTGGAGGTATTACGAAAATTAATTCAGTTGCTACCACAAATAGCTGTGGAAGATATTACCCATGCTACGGATGTTTTGCATCATAGAAATATTTTTATTGAAACTCACTAGCCTAATTATTTAAAATGGGCTCGAGATGCGTTCAGTCAAAAACTTAAGAAATCGAGTATGCTCATAAGAATTTTTCAATTTATGACCTTTCGACCACAAAAGAAAGTAAAGCTCATAATTTTGCATCAATTATAATAGAATGTAACTTCCTATACGAGTTTTTAAATGAATTATTTCATTTGTAAATTTTGACAGAACTATCAGTTCCAATTACAATATGCGCTGACTTATGTCTTATTAATTGTGAGTGAGAAGTATTTTGTGAAACACGCTAAGTGCAGGAGCCCACTGGAAAATATTAGGTTAAACCTATTTCACCATTGTTTCGGAAGCCCGTCAACTCTACTATCATTTTTAAATAGATGACAAAAGACAACTTTTTGCTGAAGAGACCCAAACTGTGAGTGTGTCTAGAACAGTAAAGTAACTAAGAGAAAAGAGCTTATTTTTTACGTATTGGTGCCTTACTGTACGTGTACAGCCTTGGCAGCGGTAATTATTAGAAAATGTGCTTCAAACAAAGTGTGACTCATTGAAATTTTCTTTAATAAACATGCTTGAAATTCCATGCTAATTAGCTAGCAGCGAAACAATTTTGAAGAGCCCTATCCCCTATTCATTCCAAAAATCACAACATCGATACTTGGTCTTAGTTCACAGAATGGTGTGTACCCAAACCACCTCTCAGTTCTAGACAAGTGCCTGTAATATGCACAACCTTTTAGAAGTCGCATGTCCTCTCCTTGTTCAAAAGTACGGACGTGCATAGCCAACGCCCTGGCCACCCATGTTCTATTGTGCATGTGACACCACCTAATAGGATTCTGTTCGATTCTGAAGCCTAAGCTTCAACGATAATATTGTTAATCGGCAATCAAGCCGCGTCAGTGCCCAGAGACAGGACTAGCGAACGTAAGCTATCACAAACTCGTTGCGAAATTTGGGCAACGGGAATTATGTGATTAGTAACAGGCTGTCAGTTCATAGGCTCTTGACTTCGTGAAACGGACAGCTTAGTGAAGTTCAGACATAGTTGGTAAACTGTATTTAGAGGAAAAGTGCCTGCGTCATTTTCGAGCAGATAGGGACTTGAAAAAACCGCGTCTCGCAATGTTTGCAACTCGAGGACCCAACACCGCGCGCGAAGTCTATTTTTTCAAGCGTCTTCAGCTGCAAGAGTCGGAACCTTAAAGTTTACACCTCGAAGAATCTGAAAATGCTAACGTAAAGGAAAATAAAAACTTGAAATTCGTACAATTGTTTAAAGCTATGATACATGCGTTTCTGGTTCTTTATTGCTTCCCGAAATGGACGAACGTGCCTTCAGTACCGAATGCGAGCGAGAGCAAAAGCCGCTTTGTGATATAATTTACAGCTAATCTGAATGTTCATCCTCAGAAAATATCCTTTGCTCCAAAATTCGTCGCCAAGGCCATGAAATACGCTTCCCTAAAATTTCTCTGTTCTCAACTTTCTAGTCTTAACGATAAAATAAGCATGAAAGTTATTAAACTCGCCTTCTGACAGTATCGAGAACTCTTCAAGAATAAAGTTCAGCGGAAAACTAACAAAATTTTAGAGCTGTGCGAGATATTCTGCACGGTCCTGAACATGATTCTTCATCCGACTACGTTCAATTTGCTTGCTTGTCTAGCGCTGATCCGAGTCGCTGTGATGGACGAGTGCCGAGGCGCTGCGCCGGAAGTAAAGGTCTCGGAGAAAATTTATTTTAGTGCGAAAATTCTTGAAAGTTATATTGCTGAAAAAGATGTGTGTGCTGACAATTTTTCCTATAGAGCATATTTGACTTGAAGTAAAGTTTAGTTTTAACTAGGGTGGCATATACGGTTGATGTAAGTCGCTGCCTCCATGATATTAAGGCTACTTATTCAAATTCTACAGCACCATGACCGTCGGACAGAGTACCAATATGCGAACTCTGTGCGCCAGAATTGCACAGCATGGAATGTATATTACACAGCTTTTATGATGATGTGCGTTAAGTTAATCTCTGTAGGGAAAACTCTAAAATTGTATCTTAGTCGTTATGATCCTGAAGTGAAATACACACTCGACAAAATTGAGTTGTGTTACCTTTCTTGAAATATCGGAGTAGCAAAACTGGCAGCCGAGCTCATGAACATTCCTCAAATTTTCTGAAATTGTCTTGAACAAGAGTTACTAAGAACATCAGCGAAACGAGTCTTATGCCTGGAAACTATGCTTAAATAAAATCGAGTTCGCGTGCTCAATGGGCGCTTGGCGAAGAATCTTCCATCCGAATATCCAGTACGGGAGCTGCTCACTCGAATCGGCTGTTCAGGTGTGGGTACCGCGTCACGTCTCACCAACGGACGCTGATGCACTCTAGGAAGGACTGTTTTGGTCGACTAAGTATGACCGCCTACTCCCCGAGAAAAAACTTTGTGTATCACTGCCTGTAGTGCAATTGTCAGCTAAAAGGAGCAAAGTACAGCTTCTATGCTCGGCCATCAGCAATCACGATTAGCAGTTTACTAGGAAGATTACTGCGGTGCCTCTCAGAACTTTGAACAGCGTTCCTAATTTTTGAGGTCATTGGAAGTTATTTCACACTCCAAAAAATAGATTCTACCAGTAGTATTTGAAATGTAAAACTTGTATATGGGGAATAATACGAGACGGTATTTATTCACTAATTTGAGCTCCCCTCATCGCTCGCTACATACTTCTCTATTTCAGAGCAGAGTAATCTAGGTGGCTTCCGCAATCACAATCAGTTGAATAACTCCAAGCAGCCATTTACTTGCTGTCAAGTCCGTGGTTAGTGTGTGTCAGAACGTACTCGTACATTCTGGCAATTGCGCTGAGATCGGTTAGTTTCAATAGAAGTTATCGCCTATTTTATGTAAGGTTTAAAATTTTCGGAACGTGCAACTCCATATTTATCTGATGTAGAAAGATATAATATGGGAATTAAATCCATAGTATTCTTTAAGCCGTGCAAAGTTCACACGTAATTAATTTTCACTGCCTAATTATTTCTCCAGCTGCTGGTAATCGTTCATACTAGAATTGAATATAATACATGGATGGCAATTTTCCATAAGCGGAGTTGCTTTCAAAAGCAAACCACTCCAGAAATGTGACTTAAAAAAATCTCAACATGCCCAGCCATATATCAGTCGATCAGTTTTCAAATTTTTACTTGTTCCTCGATAACACGGCGAATAACATATTCAGATAACTTAGAATTTGAGATACCATTTGCTTTTGGTTAAGCAGGCTCATTTAGAGAACTTTTCATTTCTTCGGATTTGTCTCGAAGTTGAGCTGCGATGGTTGAAGATTAGCTTTCAGGAATTTTTTTAAAGAATATCTAATAGAAAATCTTGAAAAAATACTAAAATTTCAAGTGATGTACCCACAGTTCGAGGACCAAGCTCTGTGACTTTTTAGTACAATTTCTAATGTTCAATTTTATATCTTCAGAGAGTCAGTTTGGCAACTCTGCAAATCATATCTAATTTGCAGCGGTCATTTCTTTTTCTCCAGCGATGCTTGCGTTGTAGAGCATTATTAATTAGACCTCGATTTCTGGTCTTGAATCCTCTTTGTAAAAGAGTCTTGTAAAATTTACGTCAAATTCTCAAGGACAAAAATAATTCGTAAATTAACTCGGGACGCTATAACCGAGGTAAAATATATTCTGACTCTGGCAAAATGTCCATGGTTTATATAATTACCGTGTGTATTTAATTATCATATTTTCAAAATAGCCAACTTTTAAAGTTAATTCGTACCGTTTTCATTTTGTTAATTGTTCAATTCGTGGTATGGCGATGGAATTATACCTTCGTACTAATTTACTTAAATTAATAGATAAAAAAATCTGGCCAATAGTCTGTACGAATAAAGCTGAAGCTAAAGGGTGCTTGAGATTGAACATTGACCTCTTTGTGAGCAGTTATACTGATGTGGGTTCGTAGCGCGTTTCTACCATTCGTTCAGTATCAGCTATAAAACCTGTGTTCTCTCAAAGCCATTCATGCTCTAACCATAGAATTCTACCTGTTAAACTTTGATTTTGCACGGATATTGGCACCAAAGTCCGCCATTCGTATCCGTAGATATTCATTCTGTACTGTACATCGCATTCTGTTGCAACAATTTCTTCTAGCTACAAGCGGGAGCTGTTTCTGTATTTCAATATTCTCTGAGCGAGCCTTATTAAACAGAAGCAAGTCCTGTCATTTCCAGCCTCGGATGTGGAAAGATGTTTTTTACGTCACAAAATTCAACGCTCAGTACCGGCAAACCTACAACTCTTTTTTTTTGGTGGCGATCGCTGGCCCAGCATTCTCTGGGCAGAATGTTGCAGAATGTCACCCTGAGTATCAAAACCAAAGCTCGAGCTCAAAAATCTGGATAATGAGCCTAGTTTCAGAGGGAGTGACGCTCGGAGCTCTCATTCGTAGGCGTCGAATCTTTGATCTGATGCTCGAAGATGAAATTTTAAAACCAAGTTTGTTCCGAAGTTATCGTTCACATTGCCAAGTTCAGTATACGATGTATCTGTGATTCTCAATGTCATGTTAAAGGTTCAAGGACACTTAAAATTAGGTATTATGCACGGCTCATTAATGAATTACGGATCCAAAGTTTGCCACGCTTTTAAAAAACTTTTTTATGGAACTAATATTAGCCTTTATACATATTAACATATAGAAAAAAATTGCCACAAAATGAAAAAAAAATTACGTTGATGTTGATGAAGACGGATGAGGTATTCATGAATTGAAATTATTATACCTAACAGTTACCATTTCTTTTTGAGAAAAAACAAATTCAATAAGCTGAGCATTAAAATTGAAGTTTGTGCAAGAAAGGAAATTATTCGAAATCTGGCGTCTGAAAAAAATAAGTGAAAAGTGTACAAGTCGTCATTACTACAGTTATCTACACACTTCGATGCAAATGCATACGTCGAATTCCGATGGCCCATTAGTTACAGAATTAATTCATTTCTGTACTTAGAGCAGATTGACGTCATCGAGTTTTTTTGGCAAGATGCGACTCTACTAACTAGGAGGTCAACGAGTAAACTATATCTGAATGAATCAGGCCGACCTTGTACTTGAAGTCTTTCAAGAATAGATATTTCATGCTCTCCTACTCAGCTGCGGAAATCATAACATATGTTTGTCTGCATCAGTGTTTAATTACCGGTTGTGTAGCACCATGATCAGTAAATAACCGCGATGAACATTGTTCAGCGTCGCATTTTAGTACCCGAGCTTCATTTGAGCAAAAATGATTAAGTACATGTACAACATTCACGGAAATTGAAGGGAAAGATCCATCATTTGAAATATTTAAATTTAGCAGTTTTTTAACACCAAAGTTTTCATCTCGGTGCATTTCTGCTACTTCAATGAGTCTCTGTATTCTTTGAGACCGACATGAGAAAATTTGTCATCTTCTGTCTCCAAAGGCGCATTTCTTCCTACGAGTTTCCGCCGTTGTTCACAAATGAAAACCCAAATTCGTGAAATGACTTTACGGGAGAATTTTTTCTTTCTTTGATGGAAATAGATTGCAAGATTGTTGTTCCAGCAATCTGGTGATGGAGCAGTCATACCTGAACGAAGGCAGGCCAAAATAGTAGGCAAAGTATATCACTGGCAACGAAAGAATGACAACAAATGTCTAAACTTGGGTATCCCATCTCGAAAGTTATGACTTTGCAATGGCACCTCAAGGTCGTCATGACGACCCATTGCCGATATTTTTTCCCTGAATGCAGAAAAAACAATTACGTCATTACCTGGGAACCGGTATGAAGAGCTTCGCGGAACTTAAGTTACTGGTTTTCTTATTTAGCCAAACGCTCAATATCCACTGCAAGCTCACGATTGTTCATTATCAGTATGCATCTATAATAATGTGTCTGACAAAGTTATGACATCGTTAATTATGTAAGGTAACATAACGTTTATAATTTTCATGATCTCATTCTTATACATGTTCGCTCTGGAGCTCACACATTCGACAGCACTTGCTGCATTTTCCAATTTTCTCCTCCAAGTTGGCAATGCGCAAATGTGCGGCGACGACGCCACGTAGCGTGATTTTCGGCTGAAGCCTCTGCTGCTCTTCTCTCGAATCTTTTCTTTAGCGGCGAGCAAATGGGCTCCTTATTATGAAAAGAAAGGACGAGTTCTCATAAACCAGTCGACGACAACAAAAAAATGAATGACATTCTACGCTTCGTAAGCATGAACGATGCAATGCTCCCTAGCAATAGCATTCCGGGCATTCTGATAAATAATTGCTATGTGTACTTGTTGTTGCAAACATGAGAATTATTACATGTCATTCAAGCATCAGTAAAAATGAGAGTTGGGATTGCAATATCCGGCCAATTACGGATACAATTTTACCTCTCCGCTGACCTGGCACCTCCATCTCTGTAAAGGACAGGCACCTGCGTAAATATTGCTCGGAAATGCGTCTCTTATTAGTGACGCTTGGGCAGCTTTGTTAGTCAGTTTATTGATCGATGTTAATGTAGAGATTTCGTTTTGTTTTCGATGTTTTCTTTTGCCCGACAGTTGTCCAAAGCAATGTTTCATGGGGAAACACATGTCTATTTAAGTGATCGATCGACTCGCAACCGAACAACTTTTTTCTTGTGTTTTATTGCGCCAATGAATAAAGCCCTTGGCAAAAAAGAGTATTTTCATTTGTTCTAAATGTTCATGTCGCATTTCGTTGTTGAACGGTAAAATATATCGTTAGCGTAGTCGTATTGGTACACATAATAAATGTTTAACAATTGTCTGTGGTAAACTTTGCGCTAGATGGTGTGTAGGATGACTAAGAGTAAACTATGTACTTCTAAAAAAAAAGCTTAGGCTCAAAGATTCACTCAAATATTGTACTCGACTGACCGTTATTGAACGTAACGGCCACTAGCCATTTTCAGTGATAACTGAAAATCTCTGAAAAGCGCAATTTCATTCGAACTAATATCGTTCATAGCTACAATTTGCCCAAGAAAGTCATACAACTTGTAAAGCAACAATGAAAGCAACGAAAAACATAACTCGGATCATTTTTAGCCGATGAAAATTTCATCCGGTTCACTGACGACATGGGGTCGTAAATGAGTTCTGAAACTTTTTACCCTTAAATAGTTTTGAGTGTTGGCTTTAAGTACTTTTGATATCTGAGTTTCTTTACAAAAAATATTTCTATAAAATTTTGACCTAAAGAGTCCTAGCATGAAATTCGACTAACATATCGGTAGTAAAGTAATGATTTCTTGTGAAATATATATCTAGGTCGTGTATGCATGATAAACTGGTGATACCTACAGCATTTTCGATATCTCTAGTGTAGTGGATCCATATCTTAGTAGTCGGAGAGCTGTTCACCTAAAGACAGAATACCCATTTGAACACATGATCTCAAGGGGTTCAGACGACAGGTCACTGGGGAATGGGGGCAGTGTACGGTATCGAGCGCAGTGGTCTAATTAAGCACATGATGGAAAGGCCTCGTAGATGCATTAATGCTAGCGTTCGTTATTACACCGGATAGTGATTACAGTAAATGTCATACAATGAGTTCTAATACAATTGAAAAATCCTTTTTATAATTGTGGTCTTGCTCTGAAAATTTCACTTTAAAAGCACAATACATCTGCACAAATTGTCATTAAAGTCCTTTTTCTTATATTTCCTGTCCATTTTTTTTAAGAATACGAAAAGCTATCGTAACCTCCACAATTACTGATGAAGCTTAATACCGTGAGGGAGAGAGCTGATGTACCTCTCAAATCTAAAAAAAATTAGGCGCATTAAATCTTTTCTCAAAAATTTAATTCCAAATTTGTGTAAAATTTATAAACACGTGCGCTATATTGCACGTTATTTCCCTATGAACATTAAATTGGCGTCACACGGGTACTCTTCAGTTGGAATATTATACAGAATTATTTCTTCAATTTTGACTGCAATAGAGTCAGACTAAATTTACAGTAATCAAATTCAACAAGATGCGTATACAGTTTTGGTATAGTATTGAACGTTTTTGCACTCCGTAATTCGGGAGGTGTGGTAGAGTACATAAGTTTATTTGCGTAATACGTAAAAATATTTCGCTGATAAAATATTCTCCAGTTACGCTCCAGTAATCACATGGTTTCAACGCTTCGCAGTAATTGCTTCTTCTATTTTATTGCGAAAAAAAAGCTGTAGCTACACGTATAGAGCAACATATTGATATTCAGCCATAACTTTTGCACAGTCAATCTGATCCCTAGCGTATCGTTTATTTTGTAATATACTTAGGCTAAGGATCATGACTCAGACTAGCCAACCTGAAAACATGAGAGACTTCTACAAATTTGTTGAATTATAGGAATAGAGTTTTGGAGGTCTTCTTCATTCGATCATGACGGTCTGACATCTGAAGCTAGCTCAGAGGTTTGGAAAGTTCTCCGTTTCAAGTTAGCCACTTTTGATACTCCCTCAGCCGTAATACGATCGACACTGCGGAAGTTCATCTCTAAACCCACTGTTGTAGTGCACGCTGTTGCAGAAAACCGTTGATGTTCTTGAAGCTTCTACTGGTGACGTTCGAATTTAAACAAATTTTGATATTCGCAGTTTTAGACATAAAGCACATGTGGTACGCTCCCAGCCTGACATGGAGCGCATGTGGTACGCTCCCAGCCTGACATGGAGCGCATGCGGTACGCTCCCAGCCCGACGTGGAGCGCATGCGGTACGCTCCCAGCCCGACATGGAGCACATGTGGTACGCTCCCAGCCTGACATGGAGCGCATGCGGTACGCTCCCAGCCCGACGTGGAGCGCATGCGGTACGCTCCCAGCCCGACGTGGAGCGCATGCGGTACGCTCCCAGCCCGACGTGGAGCGCATGCGGTACGCTCCCAGCCCGACGTGGAGCGCATGCGGTACGCTCCCAGCCCGACGTGGAGCAACAAGAGTCAGAGATCACTGGCATGAGCTTCTTCTTTGTTTACGTCTCTCTGAAAAACAATCTTCTCCTACCTAATTTCGTGAAATTAGAAAACAACGCCATAAATACAAAAAAGGATGGAAACTATCCTCGTGAAGTTTCATAAGTGTGAATCTGAAAAATAAAATATCAAGTCTGGATTAAATCAAATATGAAGCTTTAAGGTTTAACAACTCGAAGCCAGCAGCGTAAAAATTCTTAAGTATGACAAAAATGCTTGGGAAATTAGCAGACAGATTCCAAAACAATGTAAATGTGTTCTGATTAATATACAATTATTTCACCGGACAGTCCACCCTTAAATGTATAAAAAAAGCTGACTATCTTTTATTATAAGAATGAATTTCTGTACTTACAGTATAGCTCACCAACAATATCATTTCATTCAAGAAATTACGTTTTGCAGTGCATCTTTCTAATCAATTAATCACACATTTTCCGTTCTGTGTGGAGTGTCACTGAGGGCTTCACTGTTTGGACATACTTCTTCGAGAGGTAGTAGTTCGTCATACCGTTCTATCACTACGGTTTTTAGCACATATGGTAAATGTCTTTTTCCACTCGTGCTGAAGCTCGCTAATCTGCCGTCAAGATCATCTAATACAAAGTTATTATTACTCGGTCTTTGCTAGTCTGTCGCGGCAAAAAAGGTAATTATTTTCTCAGCTTTGGTGAGTCTATTTTGGTAACGAAAATGATTCTTTAATTCTGGAGGCCAATACTTTTCCTTCTGCCCTGGGCCTCTTAACTTGGTTGATGTCAGCCGCACGCTCAGAGAAAGAGAATGCTACGTGTAAAGTTCATTGAAGAGCTCTTTGATCTCTGGGATCGCATTCGACGGAAGATTTACCCAGAATTAGATACACCACTTTCCGATAAACTGAATGGCTATTGACCAAGAACTGCTCGATATGGGCCAGTCTTGAAAACACGTATAACATGTTTGCTGAGGCAAACAAGGATTTTACGAAGGCATACATGTTCTTAAATATTTATAGGGAAAATCTCGATATTATGCAGTAGATAATCCGGCGTATGATAAGAATAATAATCGCTAAGTATGGCGGTATTCATTACGTTTTGAGGTTACTTCAAAGCGATCTATTACTGCACTTGGTGAGCACACAAGAGCTTTTGTTTGGCATAAAAGTGGCGCCTTGTTCAGCTAGCCTTTGTGTCGCAAATGGAGCATGCGCACTAAGCTTCTGTGTCCTAATTCGGCTCCTCATTTTTTTGTTCACCTGACTACGCTAGGCGTTAATAAGCAGTATAAAACGGGTCAGTAGTTTTTCAACCATTTTCTTTTCTCTAGCTGTATGTGTACCAAAACTTTTGGATGCTATTATGAAGTAAGCTTCGTAATTAGTGAGGGGAAACTGAGTGAGAACACCCTAAATCTCATTTAGCCTTTAATTTTCGACGTTTTGAGCCTCGTAAAACTACACAGTAAAGAAAATGTCAAGGATAAAAGTCTGCTCCTAAATTTGTGCCTGTATATTTTGCGAGTTTAGGCCTCGTCCCCTGCATCCCGTGAGCGTAATTCAGGACAATGTTTGCCGTGCTTAGGGCGAGGGTAACGCGCGTCACCTCGAACAAATCTCTCCTGCTAAAGAAAAGTTGCTTTACGGCCCTCATTCAGCGAATGGCCTCATACAGCGATCTGAATCGTAGACTATTTATCAGCATGAAGCCTCGGTTACCAGCTCAGATAGCAGAGAAATATTATGACTGTAATTTCAAGAGGCATCTCGGTGGCGCACTTTAAAGCCCTTACATAGTTGTGGGTTCCATACTTGCTCATTTGTCGGGTGAAAAGCTTTGGCAACGCTAACGTGTGATCAGATTTTATTGTCGCGATGAACACTGATCGACGCTCCTGAGCGATTTGTGTGTAGTATTGGCTGCTTCTGAATTCAATTCTGATTTATTTCTGACAAAAGTTGTTGACTAAAATACGTAATCGCTCACCCTCTGTCATCGGTTACTTTATGCATTTATATTTATGTATGGTTACTTTAACTTTATATTGGCAGTGATCTTTTTAAAACACTTAATATTACGTGAAACCGAACACTAAAGAGCCATTCCGCTATAATTGCTAAGTGTGATAGTGTTAAGCGTGAGTGTGCACGCTGGCTAAAGCATAGCATTCATACATGAAGAGCGCGTGCGTCGCTAGCGCCAAGACTCTCATTTCGAGGTGTGAAGGCCTCCGAAGAGCTTTGCAGTGTTACCTCACATCATGGCTGGCAGATGCCATTCACCGAGGTTGTTCGTAGCACCATTAGCCTTGTACCTGCACCAACAGCTCTTCGATTTACTGCCCATTAAGAAAAATAGTGAACATTGCCAGGAAATTATAAACGTGCATTGAAATGTTTCTGTTCTTACATTAGTCTTTTACTTGCGAGATAAAAAACTAATTAAAGTGTTTATTTTTGTAACACTTGTATTCACTTCTCATTGGTTTGCAGAGATGAAGATGCTGATATGTTCTAAATATTTTCTTAATTATAGGTACTTACAAAAGTTATCAAATATTTTAAATCGAGTAGATGAAAAATTTAAATCAGTAGAACTTGAGTGTAGTGTCTCACAAAAATGTTAACGACGATATAAAACCATGAAATTATTCTACCTTAAGTAAGATGATAAAACAGTAGCTAAAATGTGTCGCTTGCTATTATTTTAAATATGGAGGCTTCGAGTTTCTCTAAAAATGTCTACCTGTCTGTTCTCAAAAAATTTACACCATCGAAATCTTTCCTAATGCAAAAATGCTTTGAAATGGTAAGAATCAGAGAACAGCATGCTCTATGTACAATTAATCTGAGGTATTTCGGCCTCGGAATACTGGGGATCCTTTATCATCACCTGTTGGATTTTGGCCGTCCTCTTAGGCTAGCTGGAACGTTCCTAAAGCCGCCATCTGTCCTAGAGACAGACACGAGCTAACCGTCCCTTTGTAAAGCCTCGCAAGATTTGCACTCGTTGGTCGTTACTTCTTCACACAGGAATTCATTTGAATGATGGCGTCAGTCGGACTCATTAGGCTAATCTGTCCGACTGACTGGTGCCTCTGTCGTCGACGCGAGAGGTTGGATAATTTTGAGGGCCTGTGCAGCAATGCTCTGCTGCAGCAACTACTGTTATTCTTGCGCCTGTTTATACCACTGTTTGCTACTTAACTGCAACAACTGTGGTTACTAAATCTATCAGCGTAAACTAATGCGCTATGCTGATATTAAATCATTGATAGACGAGTGAACCGATATTGCTCTTCATATTAATGCAATTATTACTGGTACAGAGGCAGTTACTCGTGTTAGTCAATGTTACATACTTTCTGCAGCTGCTCTGCATGGTGTGTTACTGCAACTCAAACTGACACCCTAATCGTTATGGTGCATCACGGCTGTAATATTTCACTCAATCAGCTACATGAACTATGGTGCAGCCACAGGTGTTGCTCTGATAAGTTGAAAAATTGAAAAAACATCGTTCGTTGTGAACACTTTCTACTTCACTTTATCTGCCTATCTCTGCTTATTTTTTTTAAATTACTAATAAAATTTGCACTGTAGAAAACCATTTTGTATTTACCACTTGTAAAGTTATGCATGATTATAATTGCAGAGCCAAATTCAACAAAAAACAAGCTCAAGACTGAAGTAGAACGTTTGCTGTTCGGTATCGAACTATTAATTCAACGTCCAGCTATCAAATTCTGCTCTGATTTTTTGCGCTTTGGAAAATGTTTCTTGCATTTATGTTCCCTTGTGGATTATACTTTTCCCTTGTATTATTTGAGCATGAGTTGTGTCCTGACAGCTTAGGCTGCTCTACAAAAGGTGAAATGATCGTTGAACGTATCATATGAAATGTTAAAAAATTTTCTTACATGAATTTTACGTGCAAAATACTTGTTGATTATCATTTTTAAAACCAAAATATCGTTGTCAAGAGTGCAAGTTTGATTTACAGTGCTACATATCGAGAGAAAAATTTCGTTTCAAAGTTTTCAAAACTGAAAATTAACGATCAAGGGTAATTCGGACATAGGCCACCAAGCGATCATCCAAACGCGCTGAGTAGAAGTCGAAAAATATCCAGCAAAGGTCATAGAATTAGGAATTTGTCAGCTTTTAGGCCATTTTTTGCAGTCAGAGACGAGATTTAATACTTCACGTTGAAGTTAGGGGTTGATCTGTGAATGTAATTGCTTAGGAATTACGAATGTTATTCACGTATATTTTCAAGCTCATATTCTGAGTTGCTTACGACTAAATTAACCCAATAAGTTCCATAATTCTATTTTCTTTATTAATTTTCAGACAGGGGCGATAAATTTAGCAGAGAAACACATTGCAATAATCGGAACTCCTTCATCATGAAAAATAAACGAGCAACGGGATTATCTCGCATGAGGTCACTGGGTTCACATGATGGCGGAGCACACAAATTGCCCCCAGACAGTCATTCTTTGGCTTCATGTGTAACGTTAGTTTATTTTTCAAATTATTTCATCATTTTCCATAATATAATTTCAATGTGCATTATACAATTTGTTTCTTCACAAATGTACGTCTGCAGCCTGTTATTTTCGCCAAATTTTACATTCATATTTATTCACCTCATCTCTAGAGAATCATTAAATACCTGTTAAATATAATATTAAAATATCTCAACAATACGGCCAACATGCTGAACACTTTTAACTGTACACAGTTTAAAACAATGAATTTTATTTAGCAATCTCGTTCGAAAATACTGGAATATAACGAAATGAATGTACATAAATTTTATGACGAAAGCAGTTTTTCAGTATCGCAGCTGGATATATGCCTTCACTAATTTTGTGAATATTTTCCCAGTTTTATTCAATTAAAAACTAAGTATTCCATGATGTAGATTTGCTCAATATGCGTATATTTTAACCACCACTCGGTCATTTCTATGTGCGGTGTGAATCAAATTCAAGAATATTTTTGAGCGCTCTCAATACAGTCTAGGTGAGAAATTCTGCTGTAAATTTTCTGAAATTCAAATCCAGGAGTGGGCCTTGCTTACAAATGAATTTGAAGTTTCTCTTTGATATTATTCTGCCAGAGACTCATCTTTTCGAAGTGCAATCGCGCAGCTTAGCTGGGCTAGCAATCCCGGAGATCACCAGGCCTAGCCTGACAAATGTTCGCTGTGAACATTACTGCGACACAGCCGAATTCTGCTCGTCTAATGCCACTAGCGCTGCGTGCGGGCAGTGGGTGATGACAGAAAGTGTCTTTTTTTCGTATTCAGCTCGTCTAATATTAGTAGCGCTACCTGCGGGCATTGGGTGATGAAGGTGCTTTATTTTCCGTGCCCTGATGGTCTAGTATCACCAGTAATACGTGCTGGCATTGGGTGATGAAAGTGGTTTATTTTCAAAGATTTGGCTATCTAATATCTTTAGTCCGGCTGGTAGTGGGTGATGCCATGACTTTATTTTCTGGTCGTTTAACACAACTTGCTCTATCTGTTCTTAATGTGGGAAGGAAGCGTTTTGTTTCACTGCAACTAGACATGTCACGACTGTTTTCTAATGTGTAGTGAAATTCCTCCAAGCGCATTTTGCGGACAAGATATGCTGAAGCCTTTTTGAAAAAGTAAAGCTTATAATTAAAGTACATTAAATTTACAAAATAAGAATAAACAGCTTCAGACCATTGGTCGTACAACGCAGAAGTGGAACAGCCACAGGAATTTGAGCCACCCTGTGGGAGTTAAATCGCAGTAAGAATGCAATCGCAAGTTAAAATAGCTCCAAAATCAGACTGATATTTTAAAAAGAAATAAAAAATAAACATTGGAAAAGAGGGATAAATAATAAATTTAAAGTTCATTTGCGTTGAGTGAATGCAGCTTTTAAAAACCACAAACAAAAGAATTGATGCGTGTTAGTGCAAGGAACTAAACAAAGCCAAAAAAGAGAAACCTTATATAAATTTTGATGGAAAAAATGAAGAATTTACGATTTTACTCCCACTTTCCTCTGATTAAATTTGGCGTGATCAAATTTGGAAAAAACTAGGCGGTTTTTTCTGCAATGTAATTTTGCATCGAATGAGTTAGGTTTCATTTTTATGGGTCAAAACTCTAGGAGATGAAATCTCTCAAAAGAAAACTTTTTTAAGAAAAACATATGAATGAAAAATGTTTCATTTCTATGGAGTTTTATGCCAATTACCTGTAAAGATGCATTTTGTATAATATAAAATAAAGTCAAAATGATAATGCTATGACTGCTGCATTGCACAAGAGTTACGGGAAGATGAAGCGAGACCGTGGACTGAACTGCTCTGAGGCGAGCGTGAGCTCCCTCACAATTCATGTGCCTGTGCTCAGTGCAGCAGTCAGAGTAGTTGATTAGAAGTTTTCTTAATTGATTGTATAATATAATTATGCATATAGTTGCAGTCAAATAACATGTAACTCGTCAAAATGGTTTTTCCTCTCTCTCGTAGCCCATACGTCCGTTAGTTGTGCAGGTAGCTTCTAAATTTCGATGCGCTGTGAAGTATTTATCATAGAACATTTTGCTATTTAAAGATCATTTTCATTCGTCTGAAGAAGACTCCACCCGACGGTTCCGCTGAAGCTGAATAGATTTCAGTACTGTGTTATGGTAGTCTCACTCTGAAATTTGAAATTAGCAATAATGCTAAAGCTGTCACACGGTTACAGTGCCTTTGAGATTACAGTTTCATTTTCGTTACTCAGTCGGTTGCATTTTTTGGGCGGTGCATCTTCCACGTTTGAAACACGTTTAGCCAATTTGCGAAAGTATTTCAAACATGGTCGTGAGCTGAACGAACTCACAATAATGAGAAATGAATCACGACCGAAAAAGTGAGCTGCTCGAGTACTATTGTGAACTGTGCTGTTGAACTGTACTGAACATTTGACATTAAACCTTCGATTCCGTTAAAGCGTATAACCAGCGAAAATTACCCGCCAAAAAAAATTATTTGCCTGAGCACGAACTCTTTTTAAAAGTACAAGTTCAGAAGAAGCCCACATGTGTACAGCGACGAGTTCTGCACTATCCAGCGCACAAGACGCGCGGAGACGTCCCATTTTCAGCCGTAGGGCTGTCTATGTCAGTCAGATCGTACCGCCCGCTAGTCCCACCGTTCACAACACGTCGGGCTACAGAGCTAACCGCTGTCAAGGGTCCTCCGCCACCGACTTTGTTCAAGTGTTGTTCATTAACTCAGATGGCTTGCTTAAGATGGTCCTTTGTGGTTAAAGGGTTTTACGCCTCACCTTCGCGTAAGTAGGTCAATGCATTAATTAAAGCCAGAAATAGTCATTTTGTGGCCTCATTCTTACACTCGTAAGTCATAATTAGAAGCGGAAATTGACGTTTTTATGTCCACAGCAATTGTAAGGAAAGGAGCATCCAACGCTCGATACGTTCTTCTGAGACCCTAGTTAAAGATGTTCAGTGTATTGACTCGTTTTTTGTTGCGTTATGTCAAAATAGAATGATTGACGCTTTTCTTCCAAAATATCTTACTATTTTACAGCGAAAATGTTCCTTGTTTGAGAGCAAATTGTCAGATTTATTGCTCTTGAGATCCCGCCTAATACTACAAAAGTGCTGAACTTTTTTCAATTGAGAACACAGTTTATTTTTAAGTTCTTTTCATCTTCTGCAAAGTTAGAAGTCGTCTTGGTCACTACCCTAAGGTTCCGATCTTTCTCTTCGAGCCTTCAACTGCAAAATAGCCATGATTCAATCTTTTTCAAAAGTGTGGTTCACTCAGGCCAGAAATAGTCAGGTCGATTGAGTTTTCAGTGCCATTCACCTCGGGCTTAGCGCGTTCTCGTACACCCGAAGAAACCATGAGACAGTCTTTAAATTTTTAGTGCCAGCCGCACTTTTTATGATACACCGTGAAGCCCTGCAATATATAGTGTGTATTCATTGTCATTGACCGTTAGTTTTGTAATTCTTGAAAAATTAACATTCCACGTTCTATAATATGGACTAGAAAGTCGCTTAGAAAATCTAAGTTTCCTATTGTGCTGAAACAACTTTAATGCATAAAAAATTCTATGCACAAATTCATAGTAATAAGTTTTCATAGTTATAAGCTACATTTTCGTCGAAAAAATTTCTTAGCGTGAATTTGGTACGTTTCAATGAAGGACAAATCGTGTTCCTTTTTACTGGCACTAAATAATTCTCGAATGCGTCTTCTCAAGTTCTATTTCATTAGCGTATGCCTACGCAGAGCAAGGTTACAAAATTAGCGTATGCTTTTTATGAAGTTAATATATTTCAGAAAATGAATTGGTCGAACATAATTTACTTTGTAAGGTAAATGAGTTCAGAGTGGCACACAAGTAAGCATCTTAAGTCAATTCGCGGAACGTCCTTACGGCCAAGTTTACCTGGCTCGTGACTTGACGAAACGCCCAAAATTGATTGATGGTTTGGCTCATGGATGAATTAAATACGAACAAATATGTGTAGCAGAAAAGAATTCTCACACTCTAACTTCTTGCTTATGGAAGTATTAAAGTTGACCTCAGCGTGTGAGGACCGAGGCCGTTAACCAGGCACGCTTATCATAGAACAACTCGTTAACTTCGGAGAGCAACTCATTATCGTGAGACGTTAAGTAGTCAACCCAGAAGATCAACTTATTAACTCAGGAGCAGTAAATTTCTCAAATTCAACAGTAATATAAGTTTACAAAAGCAGCACCTGTAACTTTTCCCATAATTTGAAAAACTGCAGTAACAACTTTTCGGGAAAGCGGTGGGTGATCTGATTTTTTTCGTATAATTTTCAGGTGTCTTTTTTTACCGACATCCTCTCAAAATTATTCGAGTCACGCAGCGTTCAATCACGGCGAGGAAAATATCCCAGCTGCACACCTGCAGCTTTCGGAATGTTTGTTTTTTGCTGCGAGGCCTCAAAAGAAATGGAATCACTGGCGCGATTCAGAAATGTGATCGAGTGTTCAGTATGAGTTGCCCCGATCATTATCAATATTGTATATGTTTTGATCTCGTTTTGTTCGTGTATAGAGCCCTCGCAGCAGTAAGTGTAAAGAATTCAAAACTTCCCGAATAAAAATTGAACTGGCTACAGATTCAGAAAAGGAACAAACGTGCAATAATGATCAAAAACTTAGCTTAAATCTTGTTTTACACGAGAACAGTTCTCAGCCATGTATGATTTCATATGACATTTGCTATGCAAGAAAATTAACTTTGACCAGGATTTGAGAAGTTCTGGAAAGGAGATGTCACATTTCTAATAGCACGTTTATGTTTCAAATTCTTTCAACCGTGCATCAAATTAACATTTATCATCCGTACGTAGCATAGGTGACTAAAAATTTCGTAATCAGGAAGTGGAAGAAGTTGAACAACACAGTTTACTCGTATGATTTCCCTGTGGCCACGAGGGTTCAGTTGAAAACAATTGGCGGAGCGAGGTTTGCGGATTGCATAGCGCCGCCCCCAGTCCCGTGGGCCTGTCTGCCCTAAAACCTGGAGCTCTGTCGGCACAAAACGTCTCCGGATGGCGATCATTACCTGAAGTTTTGTGTGCGGCACACCAGCCAACTCCATCAAAAGCGAAATCGCACCTTGAGTGTTGTACTTACTCAAATTTCTGTTGGGTGCTTTAATGGTAATAAAAAATTATCAACCACATAAATTGTCGGTGAAGCGCGTAAAACAACTACACCAACCATTGGATATTCCTCCTGTAAAGGACTGGCTAACAAAATTTCGAGCATATAAAAGTGTTTTGGAATTTGATGTAATGGAAAGAAGCGCCTAAGTTTACGTCAGAAGAATTTCAACTGTATAAACTTAATAAATAACAATCACACGGCAAAAAAAACGATCATATTCATTTATGAAACTGTTAATTATTGGAATATACTGGATGTGTCGAAGCCGCTGAGAACATAAGTTCACGTAAGAGTATACTTAATAACATAGAATGTTTGCCATCGAGCTCAGATTATTACGCTATTCTTAGAAGCCTGCATTTTCCATAAGGTACGTGAAGGGCTTGCAATTTCTCGAGATTCTCGAGTCGCCTCAACTCGACCACACTAGAAAGGGAGAAGTCGATCAGCACGACTGCATCACACTTCTCCACTCCTCTACTAATGGCCGTGCGATTGCTTTCTAATTTCATCCGCTTCCTTTCAATTGCTCATCTAGTACGAGTGTGTCCTTTGCCAACTCCATTGCTGCATTTGGCTTATTCCTTCAACTGGATGAATGCTATTAGGTACTAGGAGCTATTGTTTCAAAACTTCCGTCCACCCTGAGGGTTAACTCATAACCTCATTTTCGCCTGTTAGACTGATAAACTAGGGCGGAAAGCGTATGTCTTGCACTTGTAACAGATTTTACGTTGCCCACTTTTCTATTTGAGTAACTAGATTTCATTTGTTTTTCTTTCGATAGCGCAGTTGTTCAATGAGGAATTGACGGCCTCACCGGCCCCGGTAAGCACCCAATCGACGTTTGGTAGACACGAGATATGTTCATTGTTGTGCCCTTATTTTTTTGCGCTTATGAAACTCTTTTAGATCTACTCTTTTAGATCTACAGCCGTTCTGTCACGTTGATTTTACTAATATATTTTATTAACATTTTTTAGGAAAACATGATAAATGTTTTCATTGTGAGTGCATTTTTTCCAAGGATGGAAAAGGTGTTCGATCTGCTTTTGAGTTATATAAACTATCATGCGTCAAGTTACGAATGTAAATTGCTCTCGAACAAGTGTTGGAACTATTTTCATTTTACGCTTTGCACCGTTAGGACTATATATTTCTCGCATTAAAGACAACACGGTGTCAAAGTTATTTTGATATTTCACCAAAGCATTGTTAATCTATAGAAAGAGTAAACGGCGAGCAATAAAATATTTTATAGGAAACTGCTTTCATCGCTCAGTAATTACTGATGTATGCAAGTGATAAATACCGTAAAATTATTTTATTTTAAAGCTACAATTGTCCATCCTGTCTAGCAACGTTTTCGCTTTTTTTATTAATTTCAAGTTGATTTCAGGTGTCATAAGGCATTATGTTGGCAGTCCAGTTCCGTAAGTACTAACTCCAATTCGGTGATTTTTTCCGGGGGAATATTTACCAATCGTAAGAGTCAAGTGCGAAAGCTCATCACATTAAGGGCAAGGCAAGGGATTTAACTTTAATGTTCGACTAAACGAGTGCCATAATTTATTGGGGACAAGCCAGCCAATCTAGCAGGTCTCGCTCCTTCATGCGTCACTGCTTCGGTGTGTGCCGCAGAGCTTCCTCAGGAACTCTCCCGTCGCAAGAGTGACAAAAAACGGATGCTTCACACAAAATTTACACCGATAATGCTCGAAAAAATGTTTCGTCGCTTCCGTTTTTAACTCCCAAAATCCTCGTTGGAAGAAATTTTTAGGTTGAAAATGCTAAAGAGAAAACATGCTCGCGATTGAAGATTTTGACGGCTTAGCGAGGGCTTAGAATAACATTTCATGAGACTTGGTCACCATCATTCCGATGCTCGGTGTGGAATCTAAAACTAAGCCTAGGCAAGTATGAATCGTCGAGACGATGAATTTGGTTTAATTTAGGGCTGTGTGTTTTTTTTTCGCTGTAAGCAGAAGCACTCAAACGTCCCAAAGGTTCAGCCCCAGCACAAATGAATTTTCATTGCTATATCAAGAGTACTTGAAGCAAGTTCTGATCGTTCTTGCCATGGTCAAAGTCTTTGCTCAAGCATCGTTTTTCTGTCAATTTCTAAGCACACCGCTTTGATCGTAGTCGGGAGTTTCTAAACAAGTGTAATGGAATTTTCAATTAACTATCCAGTATATTTCATTCAAAAGGAGTCGCTCATTTTGATGGAAATAAAGCGATACGGGAAAAATTCATAGACAAGTTTGAAGGCTAAGTGCCAACGAAGGATTAGAGCCTGAAGCGACTTCCTCGAAAGAGCTCTTTCGATCCAAAGCGCCTGCACTAAATGGGCTGCCAGAACATCCTTTTAATTCATCTTCCAAATGTGAAAAGAAACGACAATGTTACGAACGATTTGTTTGCCAGCAATGAACGCGTGCTAGCCAGAAACAATATTTTTGGTAAAACTAGGAAATGAGCTAAAATACAGAAGGTGCTTCATTGTTTGATTCGAAATTCTAACTCGCATTTTGAAGCTCCTAACTATGAAGAGCATTCAGAACACCAATGAAGACTTACAAAAGTCTGCTCAGCTCATCTTTTAACACAATACGCAATCCTCTGGAAATTATTCTTTCATTAGGATCCTCTTTTGTTACCGTTAATTCAAATCTTAACTGAGCTCAAGCGGAGACAGACTTTTTTATTTCGTGAAGTTTGGAAATGTAAAAAAAATCCACATTTACCTCGCCACTTCTTCTCTTTCTTTTGATACCGATACAAACATGCCCTTAAAATATCGCCTCACCCTCGTTTTTGAAGTTGGCTTTTAAGCAAGAGTGAAATATGTCTTCTTCGAATCCTCAAAGGAAAGCCTCAAACTTTTCTCATTTGAGTCTCGAACAGTCCGGACATCTCATTATGGACGAGCTACGAGTCTTGGGGATATGACTTCCCTTGCTAGATGACCCGCCGCTGTTGCTTCTTTATTTCTTCTACCCGTGCAAGACTCTAAAGCGTTCGCCATAACTTCAGACGCGACTGAGGTAGTTCCTGGCCTCAAAATTAAGGAACAAAAAGTAAAACTACGGTATTCAATTTTCTCGAATTTTCACAGATGATAAACAATCTTCTTTCTCAAACATTATACATGTATTCAGATGGTAGGAAAATGAACAAATAAAGATTTGAAATGTATATTGTTTTTGAGGTGTCCAAAATTAAGGAACAAATTAAGGAAAAGTATACATTAATCATTTATTATCTAGTATTTAGAGTGTAGACCTCTCTTTTCAAAAACTGCGGCACATCTTCTCTCACATGGTTTCTCCGGCGTTTAGCGATCTGTACTACGAATTTTGCTCATTTTTCCCGTAATTCAAGCCCCAAATCTTCAACATTGGACAGATTTTGGTCCATAACTTTCTGTCCCAAAATTTTCCATACGTTTTCTACGGGGCTTATATCTGGGCTGACAACAGCCCAGTCCATCTCTATTTTTTGTTATTTTAGTCCAATACATGTACCCACTCTGGAACAATATGGGTTTCTAAAAATTTTTATAAATCCCAGCATTGAATCTTGTATTTAAGCGCACAAAAGGTGACGTCCCTTTCCCAGAAATTATTCCAAATACCAAATATATCAGTCACCGAATTTAACAGTCTTTTTGATGCAGTTTTCAATCAAAGATTGGCCTCTTGGCCTTCTTAAATATTGTTTGTAATCACCTCCAAAAACATTGAACTTCGATTCGACATTGAAGAAAACTTTGCGCCAGTCATTTTCCGACTTAAGCACATATTTCTTTTGGCGAATTCCTTTATTGATGCTTTGTTTTTCTTATTAAGGGGTTCTTCTGAGGACTCTGAGCGAAAAAAAAACAATTTCATTTAAACGTCTAAAGACGATTTCTCTGGAACCTTAATTTCATCTTTAACTTATTTAGTTATCCCTTTTGCAGTTTGAAAGCGGTCTTTCATGCAATGATTTGCAACATTCTGTCGTCTTTACCTGTAGTCTTCCAAGGCCGTCCAGGTTTTTTCCAACTGTTGCTGCAACCAGTGTTATTATATAATGTTAAAATTTTACTTACAACACTATTCGAACAGGGTACCTTAACTGCAACTTGTTCAATCGTGTAATTATCCTTCCTTAGCCTCACAATTTTAGATTTATCGGAAGCATCCATCTAACTCGTTTAGACATGGTGAGGGCACTACAGGGATTATTAACATTCTTAGCCTCCACATTGCTTTATCAAAAAACCGGATCAATAAAGATAAACATGAATTTCTTGTCATTTGCTCTTTAATTTTGGGCTCTTCAAAAACATTACATGTTTCAAAATTTCCTTCATTTTCATACAACCTGAACGTACACGAAATGTTCGAAAATCAAGCTTGTTTAACATTTGAAAATTTACTACATCAACTACAGAAATATCGAAGTTTTACTTTTTGTTTCTTAATTTTGGACGGCACTGTACTTTCAACACAAGTTACATTCAGTTTCGGCTGTGCAATGAATTTCGAAAGGGCTAACAAAAAGTTCGGTACATATAATCAACCGATCCCAGTTCACAATGTGTTTGTGTGAATGTACTTTGAAACTACATTTAAATTACCGCTTAGAATGAAATAAAGATGTTGCTACGAAGCAAGCCAATTTTACTGGCATTGAAAAACCACATTAAACTTTGACTTTGAACCACAAGGGGTGCGAATACATTCTGAGGGCAATTATACTTCAAAGGAACCTACGCCTTGGTATTTGATGACGTCTGGGAAGTTAGTAGGATATTACTCGGTGAGCATATTTTTGGTTGTTGTATGATGCACAGAATTCAAAGGTGTCTCTAATTATTCTCGAACGAAGTTTAAAACAATTGAACAATAAGTTCTGGCCTTGCAAAGATTAGTAAAAATATTGACCATTCCTTTACAAAGACAAAACACGTTTTCGAAAGACGAATGAAAACTTGAAGCCTGTAATGGATGTTACGGAAGAATGTTCTCTTTCCAAACGTACAAGTTTGAATCTACACGACATTGTAATTTTTATCATTTGCGAATGCAATGTAAGCTCCCCAGACAAATATTAGTAACCTGCACTAATGTGGTGGGTGTAGGACCTCCGTGAGCACGAATATTGGCGGCAATTATGTGCGGCATTCAGTCTACAAGGGTCCTAATGTAAACTTCAGCAACTTTTAACCCCTCTTGCACCCAGCAGTTGTCATCCTCGAAAAGAGCTCGCAAAACAATTCACTGAAGCTCGAAAAACAATAAGTGACTAATATTTTGTCCTTGCAGCTTACGTTGCATTCATAAATTATGAAAATCACGATAGAAATAATTCCTACGATGACATCTGGGACATTTGCTACGTACTAAAACCGCCTTCAACGACGCACAGTATCGTTGGGTGTGGGGGCTGAATCACGCGGACTAACACAAATTTCAAAGAATTGTGAAAACTTACCAACTGTATATCTTCCAAAGATATTACACAGTTCATTCATGTATGAAATTAACATCCTTACATGAGCGTGCGCAGCTCCAAATACACGCTTCTGCAAATAAAAAGTATTTTTTGATATCCCTAAATATTGTAGGTCCTGGTGGTATAAGGATGTATGAAAAGCTTTGATTGCATGTTTTACGCACTAATTTATCTTATCATGCTTACAATTTTGTGGTGACTGGTGTTGCCTGATGAACAGTCGAGTGACTGGTGCTGCCTGATGAACAGTCGAGTGACTGGTGCTGCCTGATGAACAGTCGAGTACTGGTGTTGCATGATGAACAGTCGAGTACTTGTGTTGCATGATGGATATTTGTAATAACGTTCTGCATTCAAAAGTGGAAGATAAATTTGAGATTAGGGATTTAAAAATTCAACTAATCTACCTAAATTAACATTCCCATGAAAAATAAACAATAGAAGGCTCGGTCGAATCCCGGAGTGGAGCAAGTTAGTCGCAATGCTGGAGTGAAATGTCGCGCGTTCCGTGATGCACTATCGTTCAGTTTGTAGCATCACTTCCTTCAAACTATCACTTGTATTCTGTTCAACTATCGTTTTCTATTCAACAATGGTTACGCCGGATACTTTTCAGGGAGATGTTTTCAACCGTTATGCAAGTTTTACGAGGAAAAGAAATACTGAAGAATTTCTAACTTCACTCTCATTAGACGAATGTTAGCTCGCCAGAAAGTGATTAAGCTCATTTTATACTACACATATAATAATTCCCGTATTTTATTTGTTTTTTTTCTGTGAAATACCAAAAAATTATATGAAAGAATATTCACTCGCTCAAATTCTCTAGGAGATATTCCTTAACGGCAAGACTGCAAAAAAAGGCAGTCTGTTACAATGATAACGAAAAATAACATTTCTCTCAAGGTTTACCATCAATTTTGACGGCTTGGGGATGATAGTTCTGTATAGTATACCGCATTTTACAATATACTGTCGATGAATTCGCACCAAAGAGAGGTCGTTATTTTGTCTTCACACAGAAAAACCTTCCGGTTATCTGAGAGCAGTTGATTTGAGGTGAAAATTGGTGTCTCTAAACGCTCTGGTTTTTTATAATTGTCAATGACAGAACTGATTGTTGTGCTAATGTCAATGATTGCAAACGAACGCTCTGGCCGAAGGAGAAAAATTCTTTTCGTCGGATGTCGATCGATTTATTTTCAATTATCTCATAAGCGTCAAAGTTCTAAAACTATTCAAACAATCAGATAGAGCGTTCACTGCAGTTTGACGAAAATTTCATGAATTGGAATAAAATTGTAAGCTTTTAGACTTTAGGAATTTGTGCTGCGGTTGTGTCGGGTTTGACTTCCCCAGCGCATCACGTTCCTGCGTAGAGATAATTAAATTCATCTAGCGAGGCTTTTTCTGTGCAGCGAGTGCCTTAATTAGTTTTAACGCCACCTGGGATCTCGTATTTAGACCTCAAGCTCTTTCTTCTTCAGAAATTCCTTTGGGTAAAATTATATGAAGCCCTACGGTAATCATATCTAGTATTGCATTTATGCCCGAGATCCTCTATTCGTAGTATTCGCTGTGATAATGACTAAGGCCATTAAGTGACTTAGAAGTTGGCCGTAAGTCACTTCATATTTGTCGTTCGTGCTGTTAAGAAAGCCTCCTGATCACTCGAATCAATTTAATAAATAAATTCGAATGGAGCGAACAAATTATTCTATGCTGATTCCTCAGCAGCGAATACTTTTCTCCTTTGACGAGGCGATTATATTCGTATTCTGGAGTGTTGCAGTGCGTGTTCATCTAAATGATGTGGTCTATCGCTAAGTTAAAAGTGCAAAATGTCAAATGAAAAGGAATTAGGAACAAATTCATTCGTGAAAACGAATCCAAGCTTCATATCAATAAATTTATTTTGGTTTTCAGTTAATACATTAATCATCTATTTTAATTCATTGCTTTATTTTTTTCCCGATTGGGTACAAGAAGGCCGATACTGAGATGGTCGTCCCGATGTGACTGAGGATTTCTGTAGCAAGCGTTCGTTTTAACGTCCAAATAGAAAGAGACAAAAATCTTGTTCAATTCCATACGTGTGCAACTGACCAAGTTATCACGCAAAGTAGTTCTCAAGATAATTTCGTCATATTGCTATTGCTTAAGTAATATTTTAAAAAGTGATTTAAGCTTTCCGAAGTTTATCAGCCAGATCATCAGTACGACTCTGTGTGCCGCCGTCATTTCAAATAACTTGCCACTCTCAGCTCGAGACTGCCTGCCAACGTCAGCTCGCTCTAAACACTCCATGTTGAATGCAACATTTCAAGATGCGCGACGCACTTCCCGGTGTCCTGCCATTGGTCGAGGCTCCACGCCAATATTGGCCTCGTGTACGACACTAAAATTCGGCATTTTCCCGTGGCGAGAGCGTGCATGACTGCGGACCACCTGATACAGTCTGGTTTTTAGCTTCGCCAACCCGCGACACAAAAATTTTAAATTGATGCTTGACTGAATTTGGAATTCCTATCACGCGATTTAAGCTGCTCGCAGTGTGTTTTAAGAGCTGATTTGAAATATTAGAAGCTTGGGGATGCCTGAGGTGGGGCACGATTTAGTAGTTCTTTCAATCTTTGTAGTGGAAGTTCCTGAACAAGTTCTCTAAGAGCACAGTACGCTCAAGCATATATTCGTGTGGGAAAAACACGCAGCTACTGTGGTATTTTCAGGGTGTTTTCATGAAGAATAAGGTGTTGCATGATTTGAAAACCTCGGTTGCATAAATCTAAAGCGTACTGTACTTGCGAGGCTCTTCAAGGCAATTTTAATGCCTCTACATATCGGTTGCAATTTGTTCCTCTAAATCGCCTTGTCTCGTAAATTTTTACGCTCGGCAAAACAGGCTCATCGTTATCATAGGAGCCTAGAGAAACCGTCTGATAAATGGAACAACAATCCCATAATTTGTGTTGGAAGTTATCTTCTCTTAAAGACTTATTTAGGCCACGTGGCTTGAGCATGGACAACAATTGAGAATTGCCCTGAGTTTCTTCATGGCCAGCCTCATTGTACCAGGAAATCAATTCAGCCGAAACATCAAGGCGATTGATACATGGCCGACAATACGGAGCGGCATCAATGCTGAGAAACGCGGATTTCCCTCCATTGTGTCGCGATCTTTGTACCTGGAAAAGAAAATTGTAGATACACCGAAAATGCAAATGGGGTCGTGAACTACAACTATTCTTTCTGCACTCAGGCCGCCGGTGTATTCTGGAGAACTCCGACCTGATGCTCTCTTCATGGGCCCTCCACTTGATTAAATTGACTGAAAATGCACGTAGGTCTCGCAGCAGGAGGAAGAGTTTAGTATGCCAGTGATCCGGTTGAAAAAATTGTATTTTTCCCAATTTACTGTCATCAATTTTCAACGTTTAGTTATTTGGTAGTTCTAATATGTGTACAAATTTCTTTACACAACAGAAAATGATCCATTCAAAAGGAGCTTCAGAGTATGAGGGCTGAGAGTTTAATAAGAATATTCAATTCTCTATTATCATATGCTTACGTTTTGCGTTTGCATTGCCTCTGTTTTATACGAGTAATATACTTATTTCCCCAAGGTAGCTCTAAATCACTGCGCGAGCTAGAAACATCGCACTCGTCCATCCAATTTAGGAACGCAAAGTCTAACTTGACAGCGATACATTACGCCTTCTCATTTCGTCAGCGTTTCAGCGTGAATTATCTGAATGCGCATAAATTGTTCATGGCGACATTGAAAACAATTTAAAACCAAGTTTCTAAATGTTAATGTTTGCAGAAGAAAACTAGATCTGAGTTGTTGCGCATCAGAAAAAAGTTTTCACCGAATTGGAAGAACGTATAGTTACTTTTTATACTCTCTACGACGTAGAATTAATCAATATAAACCGATTTATTCTCTACTATGATTACACAGTTGCTACAATTTTGCAATCATTTGCATGAAAATCAGATTTACAGTTTATTTCATCAGCGGTGAATACCTTATTTATTTTATGTGACATATTATTACTCTGGACGCAATGCTTTGACTACATGCAGGAAATATAATAAAAAATACATCACAGGAGTAACTCTTTAGTTCGCTCATTCCCTTCCAGCATTCTTTTTTCAAAGTATTATTTTTCGACAAATAACACTTTTTGTGCTAAGAAATACTCTCAAAGGCCACAGTGGAGTTTCCAACAGGATTAAGCACCATCATACGGCTTCAAATTGACTCAAAATTAGCTAGCGTATAATTTCACTAGGTCATCGACAAGAATGCATGACCCTCAGAAAGTCCTTTTGTATCTTTGCCTATTAGTGTTTTTTATCTGGTCCAGATTGGAGAAAAGGATCTCAATCGATCGTCATTCATCACATAGTCCCCTAAAAGTACTATTGATGTAGGAATGAGCTTTAATGTTACTATAAACTTTTACGTACGGCAAGTGATGCGTTTGAATTTAGACTTAACACTAATTCGTAAGATACATAGGTAGTCACCTTGATCCTAAGAAATAGCACAGTATTGGTGTATTATTTACTATTATACTGCACCACCAGACATAAAATATTTTTTACTGCTTCGTTAGAAATAGAAAAAAAGTCCCCGTATCCTTCGTCAGCCTGAAGTTATCTTTCAGAATTTTAATTGATTCCTGTTAAGACTGGGATATCAGCAGTAGTTTAGCCTTGAAATGAAACGACCATTCGTGCGAATGAACATTCGTACTGCGACTACTTTTTTTGAGAGAGAAGAAAACGTTCAATGAATTATCGAAATATCTGGGCCCAAGTTATGAGACTACAATGGGTATACTTAACACGTGGACGTGCGGTGGACAAGGGACAGCGTGGAGTTCGGATTCTCTGTATCTCTATTACTGGGCTTGGACAGTGCGATGTGGGCTCGGGCTGTGGAAGTGACGGACACCGCTGATCCTTGAGGGATTGAAGGATCAGCCGCACCAGCTGAGCCTCTATATGCTCTTCGCTATTGATTTAGAAGGTACTGTACATGCAGTGCGGATGATATCTGCATTTTATATCCAGAAATGTACCAGAGAAGACCTCATCGGGAGCGGCGTCGTGACAGGGTTATGTTAGAGCAAACGAGTTTCGTCCTGCGTGTTACTTTATAAAAACCATTGCTTATTTTATTAACTCATGGTGCAATTTTTGTGATGCACTTTCTTATGCCTATGTATAGGGTTTGATCGCAAGTGTGAACACAAAGCAAATCAGCAGCAGATTTGGAAAGTAGAAGCATTTTTATTCGTGATGCCAGGGTAAAAATTCATACGAATAACATGTTACAAAATTTTAAATTATAATTTCATATAAATTATACAAAAATTATCCGTTGTTTTTCTTATTTCGTTTGGCGTTTGATAGGAAAGAAGCAAAATGTTTTCGGGTAATATTTAGATATGTTTATACGCGAAAAATTCATTGCTTACGTAATGCTTCTTTGTTAATCGCCCCGTTTGGCTTCTATAATTCTTCAGCATTGATGATGGAATCTTGGAATTCTTAAGCGTTGTTAGTCAAGAAGTTCATTTTTAAATTGATTGTCCTTCTTATCTTTTAATGTCAAATACGAGAATAATTTTCAGTGTTGGCTTACTATTAACCTGAAAGGCAGTAAATTTATTGGCGGGAAGTTTGAGTCGCAAAGCATTTTGTACTTCTTACGAAGCAGGTGCGCTCGTGTGAGGAGGAGATCCCGAGAGCGTTGCATTGACACTCACAAATACTGAAATTAAAATTCCCATTTGTATGCACAGAATATTGACCATATTTAATAGCGAACAAGTTGGCCCCATCACAACTCTTTGGCCAAGTGGTGGTGGTGATGCTGTTATTGAGGGTTTTGCTGTTGGTCTTGATGTTGTAGTTAGTCTGTGTTATTGTTGGCCTATATGTCGTTCATAGTCTTTACACTGCTGTTGGTTTTGGTGTTATTGTTAATCTTGATGTCATTGTTGGTCTTGGTGTTGTTACTAATCTCGGTCTTACAGTAAGTATCATTATCGTTGGAGTTGTTCTCTTTGGTCGAAGACTTTTTAGCCCAAGTCAAAGCGTGAAAACCATAATAAAAAAATTGTGTAGTGAGAATGTTTCACTAAGCACCTCGTGTCAGCCCAAATATTTAAGCCAGTAAAATCTAATTTCCTACAGATGGTGAACCGGACGTTCCTCCTTCTATCAGCATCGCTCTTCTCTGCAGTGCTCCTCAGATGTACTCACGCCTCACCACTCAGCAGGTGCGAGGCTTTAACATACGAGAGCGTTCAGGTCTGTAGTTCCCCGGCCTGTGTTCTTGCCACTCCACGAGCCTTTCGCTGCTCTCACCCACATCATCCGCGTGTCAGACCCTCTCAAACTTCTTAAAAGCTTTTTTTATTCAACCTTCAAACCCTTTTGCTCCAGCTTCAAACATTTTTTTCTGCCATCAGACTCCATTAATGGCATTCTTTGAACCTAAAATAAAATTGCACGTAATTAATTCTTTTCGAGATCCAAAGCATGTTAAGTCTATCTAATTTATTCTGATATAACAATTAAATTTTCTTACAATTTCGTCAATATTCTTATAACTTTGATTATGTTCTCGACCACGAAATTCTGGAGCATCAATTTCAATTCAAAGTGAAAACAATATTAGTTATAGCTATGCTGCTCTGGACTCTTCTTGCAAAGACCTAAAGCCGGAAATTTGACTTGAGCTTTTAAAATTCTATTTCAGAATAGTTGGATTTCGAAGCCCCAGCGACCAAGACCACGAACAATACACATTCTATAACTTCCACTCGATTTTCAATATAATTAGCGTGTAATAGAAATGATGGGCTCGGTCCTACACTAAGCCCATCTCGAAAATTATAACATCCTCAATTTGTTTCGAACGTGAATAATTATTTTCCTGAAATGTTCACCTAAGCCTCGGCTCCTAAGATCTTGAGCGTTACAAGAACTATAAGCTTGAGTGCATCTCAAAAAATCCTATTGCAGAAATGTCGGTCTGGGCCCCGACTACGAGGACCCCGAGCTCACTCTGCTGGCCATCAACCGCTTGCTACACAGCGGTGCACTCGACCAGTGAGTTCCCCTGCTCAATTCAAGATAAAAAATGCTTCAGTTCAGAGCTGCGTTGTCATCAAGCATGTGGCTGCTGAGTTTGAGCATCGTAATGATTAAAAACATTTGATAAACTTCCGTCGTGATATTGCTGGGGACTTCAAGTCTGTGTTGGATAAATAATACGGATATTCGATTATATCTTTTTCAGATTTGCTCACCTCACCCGCAGTGGAAAGCTATAAAATGTACGAAAAAAATGTTTTAAATTTCTAATTCAATGTTAAAGTCCGGAATTCAGCAGAAGAAGAATTTTAATCTGCTATCCTGATGCTGTCACAATAATATCAGTAATTGACTTGGTTGTTTCGTTTGGGTGTGTCTGCTTTAGCTTCTGTTGTTTATTGATGCCACCAACAAGTAGCATTAGTTGTGCGTTCGCAGAAAGTACAATTAAGGCTCCTATGAATAAACAAAGTTGAAAATTTCTTGAAATAAATTGATACAGATTAGGGAATTTTTTTCCCAGTGGAAATGGGTAGAAACGGAAGAGGAACTTCTTTTGTGAAATTTAGAATTTTATTCACTTTATAAAATAATTATAACATTTGCCCCATTTATCAGGCCGAGGTTTAGTCTACATTTTCTGTTTAATCAAACCAAGCCTCTAATGATCAAACTTATTAAACTCCCACAAAATAAAATTGCAATTCCAAGTAACTTATTGCCTCGCACTTCTCTTATCGTTTATACCGAAACATTGCACATTTCTTCAATCGTTGATACCGACCATCACACTGTTAGGCTCAATTCTGTTCTTTGTCCAGGCCTAACAAACGCGGCCTAGACCTGGGCCTGGGTCGAGGCTTCAGCGGGTCGCAGGCCGCGAAGCACCTCATGGGGCTCTCCGCGGCGTCCTTCGCTGGAGGCCCTGGCAAGAGGAAGAGACAATCTGCTCAGGGTGAGCTCCGATATCTCCATTGTAAAACCTATTGAATTAAAATACAGTAGAACTCCTCATGTCCAGCCTCAGCGGGGGAGTCCGGAGATGAGGAGTGGGTTGCGAAGTTCTCATATGGGTACTATAGTGTCCTAGAGCGAAATAAATAATAATGACACTTAACATTTTCTTTTCGTTGTTTTGTATTAAGAAAAATCACTTATTCTCCTCAAGATTTCGTTTTTCTGGGGAGGAGAGGGGGGTGGAATGCTTTCTAATTTTCTCTTTCATAGAATTGCTCTATTCTTGCGTAAAATTTTGTTCTTGTGGATAAAAGAGGTACCTGACATTAATTTTCGCAGATTTCCTGAAGACCAAGTTCAAATTAGTCACTTATTCTTGTATGGCTCAAATAAACACAATAAAATCTCTCCTAATGGGCTGTATGATAACTAATAGGGTCAGGTTTGTTTTTGTATGTCTATCTTATACTAAGGGACCGGCCTCCCGAGGGAGACACTGCTAGGTTTCCTCAGCTCTAGCCAGGCCTTCGTGACTCTTCTTTGTCCACTTGGCTTCTCTCCCTTTCCATGCTTTCTCCGATGCCTATTGTATATCTTTTCTTTCTCTTCCTTCTTAGCTTGCTATTTCTATGCATAACGAACCTTGTACGAGACATAGTTAAACTAATTAACCAAATAATTCACTAACAAACTTGTTAAATAACTTACTAATTAACACTTAAAAATTTTGCCCTGATATGTGTCATGACGGATATCTGGTAGTCCGGACACGCGGTAGTCTGGATGTGCGGTGTTTCGGATGTGCGTCTTACCGACTACCGAGCTCTGTATTCTTCTGACTCGAGTGCATGCATTTCACCGCGGCCGTCAGAGCCCGCTTGTGTGGCGCAGCAAGCAAAGAATTTGTGGTATCTCAGCACTACCGATGGAGATAAGAACTTTTTCGTTCTAAAGTAAGCCTGTTCTGAATTGAAGGCTTTTATGCGTGGCTAATTGTCTTGAATAACGGAGATAAATAGCCAAGTCCACAAAGATAAAGTGTATGTAGAATGCGCCAAACATGTTACTTAGCGTCAAGTGTGTATAAACTCTACGGAAACAGCAGCCAGTATTTAAGTATCTCTGCGCTGTATCAATGCGTTATTGCAGAAGAGACCATGAAAAGAGAAGCATCAGCATGAAACAGTTGTGTATTTTTTAATATAAATATGGGTATAAAATTTTATTCTGAAAACAAGGATGGTTTTGCTCGCTGTCCAGTATAAAAAGCATTTAACGCAAATAATATTGAGAAATCGTTTATGGAAATCTGCACTATAATAACGTTGTTTATCAAAATTGTAATTATTCCCAAACTATGTTGGTAAATGTACTGTACCTATTCGTATTTTTTCAAATGCAGCATAAAATAGGAATGAAGGATAAAGTTTTAATTTTACATGTGTTATTAAAAAATCGACCACTATGTTGCCAAATTTGTCTTAATATGCCTATATATAATTGGTATTTATGATGGCGAAGTTAATAATGTCCAAAAATTGAATGATTAGGTTTAATATCACTAAAATTACAGCCGCTAAGCTATTTTGTGCTCCGTATACAGTGAATTAAGCAATATTGATTACAACAGATATGACTTTGATTTTCGGGAGTGCAGTGAACCTATTGCGAGAAATGGTAAGGAGAAAAACTTTTAGCTTCAATGCCATGAACTGCAGGTGGGCCAGCGGCAATTAGCTAGCCGTAAGTCTGAGCATTTCTGGCTTTTCTTTAGCTCAGTTTGGTGATCTTACGTGTTGGTTTCACAAAATCAAGGCGCTGGAGCTTGACATGGCCCTTATGAATTTAGCCAGCCCGTGATGGCAATTTTCACTGGTTATGGGGCCCATTATTTTGGATTATGGTTTTAACAAACTGATTACTCTTATAGTATTGATTTAGAATCATACTCTGCACGATTAAGATAGACTCTATATTTTTTTTACAATTGAAGTAAAATTCTAATTTCTTTCATCACGACAAAAATTGAAGACTCATCGACATGACTCTGACACGTAATCACAAAGTTTGCCCCGCGATCACTAGTCCAATACTAATTTTATCTTTGTTCATTTTAAGATTGAAATGCTCGTGATATATATTTCGATGAATTCGATAGAACAATCGTTAGTTGACATAGTTGACATAGCATCGTACAATAATTGCGGACTAGACAGACAAATATTTCACACATATATATGTATATATATGTATATAAATGGTTCACTGATAGTCGAATTGCAACATTTTTCATGCTCAAATGTATGAGATTGTAAAATTTTCCTAAGTCTTCAACGTCAACTTGTTCTTTAATTAAAACTTCAGCTAAATATGCAAAGGTTTTTCAACTCGTGCCGCAGACGCGATTGTAGGAGAAAAGTTTGTCGGTGTGTCGGCGACTTGAATAATAAGTTTTAAATTGAACGTAAACTGTATGAATTACTATTTATATTATCGAAAATAGTAACTTATAGTCGTACGTTGTGACACATGACTATGTCAATAGCATTGCACATGCCATTCACTCATGTCAAGTCGCGCAAAACTAGCAGATGGGAGAAAATACGCGTAAATTTAAAATCCCAAACTGTAACTCTCTTTAACGCAAGGAATTTTCCAGGGTTATGCGTCTTAAAAAACTCTGTTTTGAAACTAAATACTTTTTAAAGGTATCTAATCGTACAATAAATTGATCCCACATGTTTTATTTCCAGATTTTCTGAGGCAAGACGAGTCGATGGTCCGTCAGCACCCCGACCACCTGATTGCCGTGGCTTAGATGAGATGCGTGGACGCATCCCGAAGGAATCTCCAATGTTAATTAATCTCCTGAAAACAATGAGAGAGTCGCTCATTAAAATTCCAAATTGACGCACGGGTTTCCACAAATCTTTCTGTCATTCACACTCATCAACAGATGCTGCCCAATACCAATTGAAACTTTTCAAACGAGTTTTTTGAAGTATGTCGTGGTCATTTAGTGCCGAAGCTCTGGCTCGAACGACACTGTGGAGCTACAAAAAAGTGATTAAAATCAGTAAAATTGAACGTGTTTTAATATTCAAAAGATTTGAGCAGCTGACATTTCCAGTAAAATGTAGAAATTACTCAAAATTCACCGATGGCTTAGAGCCTAGTCATTTGCGGTGACCTTGAGATGTAGCAATATGTGTAATCAAAGTAATAGAATCCCCGTAGTGAGTTGAAATGTGACGAAATTGTCACAATTCGATCATGATGCTGGCATGAAAAGTTGTCCGTTCTCTGCAGTTGACCTTCACTCACCTCGTTTGATGAAGAGAGTCACTCGATTATTTGAGTCTCGTAATCCTGATGGTAGTGAAATTTTAGCCTGGCCCTGTTCCTAGACTAGCGAATCCCTAATCCCATTTTGGCTCAATATAATTTAAGAATTTCAACACAATAGTTGTACTCCTACAAAAATGAATTCGCCATTAGTCACAAGGATTAAGACATGTAGCATTCCTTCGTGAATGGAATGAATGTGTAGGAATATCATAACTCGTTAATGATTTCGGCTTGATTAGATGATCCTTAATGTGCACAGACACCCCGAATGTCTTCACAGTTATACGTTTTTCTATACAAAATTCAGATTCGAATTCACAGCATGTTTAGGTAATGATATGGCAGAGAAAACCGGAAATTCATCCTGGCCTGGATTCTGAGCGTTTTTCATGGGTGAACCATAGATACTGAATCATTTTTACAATAGTAATGCAGCAAAGATAGCACTTGGCTCAATAAATTTTATCAATTGCACCGCAATGTAATTAAGCGTAAGAAAGCACTGACTTGATGGCATGCTGTGATGCTGGGCACACGCTTCATGGCAGTAGAACTTTATGCTAGAAACACAGATCTCGCTCTCCTTTTCTCTGTCTCTTTCTCTCTCAATGTGTTCAAGAGAAAAAAAGATGGACGAAAACAGTTCAACTGATTCACATGCTTGTCAAAATATATTGTGCACACCGAAATGAAGAGTTTTATTACCAATTTTGCATAACCTTTATCCATAGCACTTGTGGAAAATTTTAGCGAATGGAATTCCATTTTATTTTACGATTACTTTAAGAGACGGTTACTGTTACTATTGCAACATCTGGCACACTTCAATCTCTGCTTTATTTCAGCTTGGCATTATGTTAGCTTGGCGTTATTTGAGTCATATTTTATCAGCTTGAGAATTGTTGTAACTATTAGAGCACTAGGTAAGGGGAATATTGTGCGTCTTGTACAACGTTAACTATGTACTGATAGTTCAAATCGATCATTGAAATTTTCAGGTACTCTGAAAATGTAAAAACATATACTTTAGTTTCTGATGGGCTTGCCGAACAGTTCGCATGCTTAGGGTACGGAGCGTCAAATTTAATTATAAAATATTACATGAAAATTCTATTGGCCGAGGCTTAGTACGAACCCTCAATTTTACTTTGATATACCGACCTGATGAAATGAATACTATTTACTAGTGCAATGTATTGAAAAGTACAATGATTGTTAGAGCAAAAATACTGTTTCTGCATCAGAATTAACACTAATATTTTCTGAAACAATTAGCAGAAGTTGTAGGCGACATGCCATTGGTGTATTAACATTATTTAGGCAAACTATGGACTGCGTGGGTCATTCCCAGAGACACCGACTCCCCTTGGGCTCCCTTTGCCGAAGTTTTTTGGTATCCGAAACTTAGTGGAGCGCTTAATTGCCCGTCCACATTGGCTCAGTCCTAATCTCGCGATAACCGGGAGCTGTTGGTGAGCGGCTTTCGTGCGGGTCACAGTCGTTTACTTTACAGGGCATGTATGTAAAAGAAAGGTGTATGTCCTTACGAATTGTGTATGTAAAAGGAAGATGTATGTCCTTACGAATTGTGTATGTAAAAGGAAGATGTATGTCCTTGCTAATTGTGTACGTAAAAGGAAGATGTATGTCCTTACTAATTGTGTACGTAAAAGGAAGATGTATGTCCTTACTAATTATGTACGTAAAAGGAAGATGTATGTCCTTACTAATTTTGTATGTAAAAGGAAGGTGCAAGTATGTCCTTGCAAATTTTGAATGTAAAAGGAAGATACAAGTATGTCCTTACAAGTTTAAAAAAATTCGAGTTAGTAAAATGGAATCTGACTCGGGTGCCTGAAAATTCGCCTGAAAATGTATCATAAACGAGCAAATATTTTTTTAGTATGCTAAAGTATGGCAAACTTTTTAATTCGAAGTGTGCGTAATTCAGACGAGAGAAAATAAATATTTGAGATCCTTCCACGACGAATCAGGCTGAGTTCGAAATTACACCCTTAGTATAGTGGCTTGGATCAGCCGTGCGGCATTGTTTATATGGAGACTGAGGCCCGAATTCTCCCCAATGAATGAGCGTTTTCATTTTGGCCAGTACAATAAAACCATAGCTGAATTATGCCAAAAGTTTGGCATATTTTGCTAATATATAAAAATTGAACAGTAGTGATTCCCAATTATCTTCTAACGAGCTTTTAAGTCCTAACTTCAAAGTTGCGCTGGAGCAAACGTTTCCGTAATGCTCAAGTTTATTGCCCAATTATACTCCAAGACATTTATAAACTTTGAATTACGAGCTTACTCAGGTGAAGTCGGATATACATGATATAAGCGATGGAGACAAAAACTACGAGTATATTCTCAAGAAATAACACGGAAAAAAAGGGCCACTACGAAGCATTTACAGAGAAAATTGTTAATTCGACTGAAGTTCCTCAAGTTGAATAGTTATCAATTGAACCTGAGATATAAAATGTGTACATAGTTAAGCGATAGTATTTTCAGTCAGTCACAATTTACAAATCCCTAATGCCTACATTATCCGTAAGTACTACTTTGAAAGAATTTCATAGCTATTTTGGGAACAAAAGTTGCACCTCACGAAACGCTTTATTCCTCCGCTCATTGATCAGAGATAGATTTTATGGCTCTGCAGTCTCCAGATGCTATTCGTATCAATTTCTTCTTTATTGTGGAATAATTTAATTTATCGTAGTAACATGATGAGTTAAGTCAAACTCCGTTAAGCTGAGACTGGAAATCAACAAACTTGAAGGAAAAACCTTAGGTTTTTATATATTGTTTCAAGAAGTTGGTGCATTTTTTAAGACGAATGCTGCACTTCACGAAGTATGATTAAATTATTTAAAATTGCCACGTCAGTGCGGTTTTAGTTATTGGGATAGACTATAATAACAGTTCACTTTTGCATGCATACAAGCATGACTTTCTTAAAACTTTATTATGGGAATTTAGTTACTTATACATTTACGTTACAGGTAGATAGTGAAATTGGGCATTTCATGAAATAACTGAACATTTCAGTCATTTCGTGAAATGACTGAATCACAGGCCATTTCACGTATTTGAAATGGCCCAGTGGTTCCAAAACTGTTGTTCAGAATTGTCAAAGGGGTGTTGAGTCTTTGAGCATTTTTCTGGAGATCGTAGGGGGGTCCAGCGGAATGAACATTATAACCATGAGCCGTACCGACCTTTTTTAAAGTTCGTGGAGGGTCCTGCGAAATGAACATTATGACCACGAGCCGAATGAATCTTTTCTGGAGATCGTGGAGAGTCCTGCGGTATGTACATTATTACTCTCTCTGCGGTCATTAATACTTGAAACGTATCTCAGTCATTAAAACTTAGCGCATTTTTCAGAAAGTTTATAAGTGTGGAGGTCATGATGGGTTTGGTAATATTGACAGGGTCACGTATGAAAAAAGCTCGGGAAACGCTGAATTGGGTGTTTCATGAAATGACTGAAATTTCTAGGCATATAATGAAATGACAAATTTATTCAGCCGTTAGGATAGGTTAAGTTCATGATACACCAATTGCCTAACCTAACCTAACTTAAGCAAATCTAACCTAACATACCCTGACATAACCTTACCTACTCGAGCCTAATGACTGAGTGAATTTGCCATTTCATTAAATCCTTGAAAATTGGAGTGATTTCACGAAATGACTGGAATATTTAGGCATTTCACGAAATGCCTGATTTCAGTAATATCACTATCTACGTCTAACATATGCGTATATATTCAAATGGGCAATGCAAACCTAACTTGAACTGAAAAATTAGGCTATTTTCTTTATCACACCTGTCAGCCAAAACACTCTTATTTCAAAAAATGATTGTTGGGATATAAGGTAAAGGTGAGACTCTTCCCCTCCCTCCAAGAACTCCAATCGGCCCTGCGCATTGAGCGCCCGCCCATCGCAGTCAGGAGGATCTGAGACTCGAGCGCTCGTAGGGCTTCTGTAATGCCTCGTTCAATAGACTGCATTTGGAGTCAGTCCGCCAACTTCAACATCCTCACTAGAACTCTTGTAGAAGCGGTCCAGATCAGAAATTCCGAACATAGAACGTGTTGTGAGTGTTGGGGACCTGAGGTAAGTGAAACTGATATTATAACTTATTTCTTTTTACCAGTGTTGATGAAATATTTTTTCGCGTTGAATTCGTGAGAAGTAACTTCTAGTGAATATATTGTTTGATTTATTGAATGATAAAATTATTGAATAAAAGATAAGTCAATTTGATATTGAAACTGTTATTTGTTATAAAATAATAATAATAATATTGTTAAAGAAATTTTATATTACAATAAATACATGAGAAGCAACTTTTAGTGATTCGTTGCAATTGATCCTAATAAAAAAATGGAGAATGAGCAGGAAGTCCATGGACCAAATGAAGTGATAATTATTTTTAGGGGAATTTATTCAATGATACAAAAGTTGAACAGAACGTTTACTGTGTATTACATCTCCCACTACAGCTGGGAATGCAACTCAATAGACACATTGGTACAGTAGACACTCAATAGACAATCAAACACATGGTACAGTAGTAATAGATTAACCGGTGCTTAACTTGTGTCTTTAATCCTCACTAATACAAAAAAAACTTTATTCATCCCAACACGTTTTACCGTTGGGTTTTAAATGCCTTACAGCTACTGGTGTGGTGAGGGATGTGAGGAATGTCTGGTTTAAACTTCCTTTTCCAAGGGAAGTACTCCGCAGTCACGTGAAAAGCCCCACCTGAGCCGAGGCTCGAGCCCTGGCCGTTTCGGCAGGGAGGCCATCACGCTAACCACTACACCATGGAGCCCACTTACAGGGATCAGTGCACATGGAAATGGAATCAAAGCACAGTCAAGTTAGATAAGTAAAATAAATAGAGAATTAGGCTTAGGGATACTCACGTCACGTATATACAATTCACCACCATCACATCCTGTGTACTGCATGTCTTATAAGAAAGTAATAACTCGCGACTTTGCCTCTGTAAGTGGTGCTCAGAAGTCAGGATGTTACCAGAGACATTGGCAAATTTGAAGACTTCTAGAAATATTCTCAATTTATTACACTATGGCATCAGAATACGCCACTTTTCAATATGGGCGCCGTTGGCTTGCACAACATCTTCGAGTTTTCGCCAGAAACCTTCAACAGAGGCATTGAATGTGTCTTGAGGGATTTAGCCCCATTCCCTCTCAAGTAAGTGCTTGAGAGAATTAACATTGTGGTGGGGAGCAGTGCAAACCTTGATTTCTAGCACTGATATAAAAATCTGTAAGATTTAATTCGGGGAGGATAAAGGCCACAATGTCTTACTCCAAAACTTTGAGAGATGACGACGAGACCATTCTTGAGTTATTTTGAGGAGTGGGAAGGTGCTCCATCCTATTGAAACGTGAAAGCCTCATCATTGAAATGGTATTTTATCTCACGAAGTGCTGGAGTCAAAATATATTCGATGTAGCACTCTGGGTTGATCTTCACACCCTCTTTGACGAAAATGAGGGGAATTTACATGTTTTTGATATCGGGGCCCATTCCATCACCGAAATAGGTTTGTCGCCGCATTAAATGGTTCTTGCAGAATTAGAGAATCTGGAATGATATCTGAGCTCTTAACCAACCCCCTATCATTATGAGAATTGAATTTTGCCTTAGCAGTGAAGAGTTTTTCTTCTGAAAAAATTATCTCTCCACCTTGCATGCCATCCTTCAACTCGCTGAGAAGGCATTTTGCCCTGTCAAGTCTTTCTTGTGTTTAGAGATCTGTGAGGTGTTGGCGCTTATGTGAGATGTTGGCACTTTTAATCATATTTCTGAACGAAGTATTATTCACATGTATATCTTTTGTCATTTGTCGAATTGACCTCTTTGGGTTGGACCTTACCCTCTCGCAGACTGTCTGAATCACTTTCGTTGCGCGAACGGATCTTGGTCGACAAGTTCACGAATAATCAATCATCAGCAGTGCCAAGCTTTTAGAATCTTTTCACAACAGGATAAATAGTTGATTTGGGTACTCAAAGTAATTTATTGATTGCAGAATTGGTCTTACCCGCGCGGTGAAACCATATGATTGCTTCTCTATTTTTCTTTTTGGAAACAGATACTAAATTTTGAGAATATACCTGGAAATATATCATAAGTGATGAATAATTTAATATCATAAACATCACAAACTATCAAAGACGTGGTTCAAAATCATTGTTATGTACAATTGATATTTAGTTGAAGGACTTTTTGTTCACCCTTTATTGTTATGCCCTTACATAATCTTCCCTTCGTAAATATTTTTATGCCAACAAACCCACTCCGTACAGTAAAGTTTATAATCTTGTGTTATATTATATAATACATGTAAAAAAGTTGAGCAGCATTTCAAATTTTGAAAAAGTGCAATAAAACATACGAAATAAATTAAATTTCGACCATGCATGCAGTTTCCTTCAATTCTTGAAACATTTAGTGACAGACAAGTTTAAATCAGTCCCTTATATAAAACTCGAGGCTTTGGTGGGAAAATTCTGAAAAAACTGTGATTTTTTTTGTTGAGCAAGAAATTATTCTATTAAGTCAGTGACTATTCGGTGATGATTATTCGATTCTCGAGCACACGATCTATCGATTCAAAGCCTAACTGCAGGATGTAGCAGGGACATAGGGGGAAAAGTATAACACATTATGCTAACTAGTATGTCCAACTTATATTGATGTATGAAACTACAAATGCAATATGTACATTAATATATCTTCAACTTAATTGGTCTCGTTTTATATAATATCTTAAAAATAAGTGTCGTTATAAAAGCATTTCTCGTCTCAGCAGAAAAAAAGCAAAGTTTCATGATTTATTTATTATTTATATTTAAAGTCTTCGGATCGGTTATATTCCGGCTAGTAAACTTTAACAAAAATCATTTCAACATATGACAAACCTCTACCAAGAGTTGTTGGTACCCCTGAACACTCAAAATAAACAGTTGGCACTCCTGGCAGTCGGTGCCTCAGGGAAGATCAGAAAGGCTATATCCGAGAAATTAACAGGCGAGTATTGCCATTTTTCCCGTCATTGTAAAATTTCTTTACCGTAAAATTATAAATTGTATATTCAATTATGATGCTATACTTTACAGGCTTTGTGTGGTATATAAATGCCCTGAAAATTTATCCGAGAATAGGACCCGGTCTCCCAAGTGATGTGAAGGTGTTCAGTACTATTGCAGCGAGTCGAATTTCGAGAGCGCTCACCACTTCAATTCGCTAAAGTTAAAATGAGCTTACAAATGAAATTAATTATTTATCTCATCAGCTCAAGTTTTGAAATACCTGGGGCTAGACTCTAAGCTTAGAGCCATATACTACATTGGAAAATTTATGCTATGGCTTTTACAGGCATTTTTCTCATGAAACTTGTCTGTGTTCTTCAGGCTTTGTAGGTGTGCTTGCACCTCATTTTACCTTTACTAGTGAGAATATAATTTAATAGCTTAATAGCGTTTTTACAATTATTTAAAGGCCTGTAGATATCCTCAGAGGGACATTTTCACGTAACCAGGGAGTACTTCTCTTGGAAAAGGAAGCTTAAATCACACATCCCTCATCGTGCCAGTAGTTGTAAGGCACTGAAAACCCAACGGTGAAACGTATTGGAATTAGTAAAGGTTCTATTAGTGGCAAATTTGCCTAATTGAAGTCTGCAGAATAAACAGAATAATCAAAATGTTGAATAAGTGTTTGATGCAAGTTTGATAATGTAGTGTCATTTCAAGCTGGAGTTAAAACTTACTTTAGGACTCCAATCATCAAAATGTATTTTTATCAATCATGATTGTGCTTCTATATCTCAATGTGTAAAGAACCTTTCCTAACCTAACTCAAATACTCAATCTAACTTAACTTTGAATAACCTAATTAGCCTTTGTTCATTAATGTTTCTGGATGCAAAAAATCCTCAAGTGTTACCAGAATTTCAGTGTTGGGGGTCCTAAAGTAAACATTGACCCAAGTTTAATATTTATGTTTAGACCTCTATCACAGAGGCATACTGCACATCACTGTAAGTAGACTTTTATCTGCTGATTAGGAACCTGAACATGAAACCTGATGCAATTTATTATATTTATTAGTATTAATTATTAACCATGTTAAAAATTATAATAGAAGAGCACAATCCATTTCCATTTACAAGTCTTGCAGTGTTGCCATGTACTATAATTTCCAGAAATTTGACAGAAATAGTTTGAAATACAATTATTAAATAATAAAGTAATTATAATTGACAATTTAATGCTAAAATGTATAATCAGATTTTGAATTAATAAATATTTAGTTCAAGTTTGAATCCTGCACAGGGTTTTCTATTCATTGTGCAACCTTCATTTTAGTATCATTAGATAGGATATTTTAATTCAAATTGCAGAAATATATTTTCTGTGTTTAACAAGTGGGGAACTGGGAGAAATGAGTTTATATTGTACAACATGTCTTCTACTCTTGCACTTATTGGTTGCATTAGGATTAGGTTTGGTTTTATAATTTGATTTTAAAAGATGTTGAATTCTGATCAATAGAGCTTGTAAAAATACTAAATCAGTTTTTTTTCATCATTCAAAGCAAGCAATATAAAGAAATCAAAATAGATTATTTAGAATGTTAACCAGTAATTGTCATGAGAATGAGGTTCAAAATATTTAGATAAGCTAAAATGCCTTTGGTAATTATAATTAATACATGATCATTATATTAGTATCTGGCAATACGGATATTTGGCAGCTTTACAGTTGGCAAGATATGCATGAATAAAAACTGATGTTACTCCATTGCTGTGTTTGATAATGTTATTATGGGTCTGTAATAAACAAATTACTGTTTCATGAAGTATGTTTTTTTAAAGAAAGAGATTGCTTGAATAATGGTGCTTTATGTTCAATTAGTTTTGGCAAATTAGCCTTGTTCAATGGTTAAGTTACATAACAAGTTCTTGAAAATTTTCAATTAGTGAAATTTGTCATATAAATATAATCCTTAATATCTCCAAATATAACTATTTTCCCAGGGTTTCATATGCAGATTTCTAATCAGCTGAATATAGTACACTAGATAAGTGACATGCAAGACATTTCTGCTAGTTGGTCCTAGTGTGAAAATTAACAAAAGTTTGAACTATAAAAACTTCGAAGTGGGCCATATCTACCATGCATTTAGATAGAGGTTAATATTTTCTCTAGTACATCCTATTATGCAGAGCAACTTTTTCATCATTCAGCTTCATTTTCATCATTTAATTGAATTTTTTCTAAGGTCTACAATTTTTTCCTTTAAAAGGTTTTTGAGATAGAACAATTCATAAGGAAAGATGCTCTAACAATTTCAAACCAATGATAACACAGTGACAATAACTCTATGATCTTAAATTATGGCAAAAATTGTATGCAAGTTACATTATTTACCTAAGCTTACCAAACATAATCTAACTTGATCTGACTAAACATTACATAATGAGGAAGTGGAGAATAAAAGAGGGGTTGTGCAATATAAATTAATTAATGACTATTGCTGCTTGATGTAAAGCTTTCAAAAATAGGTTTCAAGAACTCAATAAATAAAATTCTATCCACTTATACCAAAATGGAGGCTATGTGATGAATAGAACACTCTGTGCAGCTGGTCATACTTAAAGTAAATTTTAGCCTTAACAAATTTATTTTGTAGAAATTGACTGGTGATCAAACCTCTGGTTATGAATAATGACTTGAAATGATACCACTAAGAAAGCTTGGTGATACAACTTCTAATCCTTTGGCACTTTGTGTTTCTGTATATTTAAATTGCACTTAATAACCTTAAGGAGTCAACCCCAGCAAGGAACTAAAATGTGGCCTGGAAGTGCTGCAGACTTGTTTCATCAGCATAAAAATAAGTTTTGCCCCTGAATTAACCTGTAGGAAATTTATTGTTACAAGTTGAAATTAGAAAATGCTGACAAGCAAGAAATTATGAATAAACTCAAATGCATAACTAAATAGCCTAGAATTGATTTTTGTAACACCCAATTATTACTGTGATGGTCAAAGCTTTTCCATGTTCCAGATTGATGTGTCTTGATGAAATTTTCCCTACAAAGTATGATTAGCTGAGGGCCACTGGGCGAAGCTGAGATATCAATGTTTCTTTGATAGTAGTGTGCTGACTTGTGTAGTTAAGTAAAAATGAAAATAATAACAAATTTTTTATACTATTGGTAAAATATTAATTCATTACAGTGTGGAAAAGAAATTTTTATGACCAGCAACTATCAAGAGCCACTTATAGAAATAAGTTATTGCAATCTTTTAAATTTGTGGGACTTAAAGTTTCTACAAATTGCTAGCAAGCTTAAAGCGAAAATGTAAATAAGTCTAGCTGATAGTCAAACTGATAGTTGATGATTTAAATGGGTTGAAAGATGCAAATTAAATTAAGAAATATGAATGAGAGTAGATGCTGTGATGGAGTGCAAGTGCTTAAAAGCTGATTATGGGTGAATTTCCATAAACCACAGGCCTAATTGTTTATATAAGTGAATGCATACTAGTTTTAAAATAGATTTTAAATTGTAATAGAATGAATTTAATACTTGGCAAATACATCTACTAAAGATGTACATGTGAATGAATTTCTCATGAATAGGATTATAGCAGGCATATCTAATAGTGTACTGTTCACTTGTGCTTTGTTAGTAATGTCTCATTTCAATGTAATGTTTGATTTTTGACCTCATTAAACCAATCTTGCGGTTGGCATCATAGTACAAGTCTTTGCCATTCTGTAAAGGTTATTATTTAATCATTATAGCCCTGAAATGAAACTCAGTGACTAAAATAAACGATGTACAAAATTGTAGGAAAATGTTTTAAACCCCTCTAGTTATGTACATTTGCTGTGATTCTTGAGAAATTGGAATAAATGTTAGGGCATTGAGAAGAATTGTAAGACATTGACAATATTTTTTTGGCAATTCTTATGATGCATTTATTTATTTCAGAACTTGGAAGAGTTAGATTGTAAATCCAGTCCAAGTAAGCTCTTAGGTTATTTTCAGTATACTGAGGACTGAGAACTCTGAGAGAACCAGTGGCTCAATATTGGACTGCTGTAGTTTGTGAGACTGGTGTTAGTTTTCCATGCAAAATTAGTTGCAGTCTTATAACAAAATAATTTTCTAGTAAAGTGTTTAATATATTAAAATGCATGCACTTCTCTGGGAAATACTGATACTATGTTCTGGGGCCTATCCTAAAGGTTTAGTGTTATGCAGAAATTTTGTGGTTTTCTCTCACTTTTCTGTGATTAGTTTTGTGTGGGGAGAAGCAGGTACGCTTTGTCAATTCTATTAATTGGTATACTGAACTTGTGGAAAGACTTCTTTTCTTTATGATTATTTAAAGCTATTAACTAAATAACCCATATGTGCAGGAACCTGTTGTAAGTATAATTTCATACTTGTAAATTTTTGTTTGTGCTATTCTCTTTTTCAAAAGCTTGCATACTATGTAACTGGCCTGAATTCCTTAATATTCTTGAATACTTTTTACCTATTTTTTTTATGCTGATGTGATGAGTTATAGTGAAAAGATAGTTAAAATTATAATTTACTATCATGTTATCTAAAGAACTGTAGTTTTAGAGAGTGAAACCAAATCTTACCAAATCTTTTTGTATGAACAATTATTTGACAAATTTGTTTTACTCCATAAGGCAATTTGTTATTGGAAGTCGAATGTAATTCACAAGCGGGAATATTTTGACAAATTTTGTTTGTATGGTATTTATTTTGTAAATGGAATGGTGTTTGTGACTTGAGGTGTGTCATGCTGTATTTTTCATGCAAGATTTTCATTTGCTTGCAGTACTTTCAAGTGGTGGTAGTTGAAGATAATATTAATATGCTAATGGTACCCTCAAGGATCACAGGATAAACAATAGGGTTAGGTTAGTGTGGTCCATCCACTGTATGCTGAATGGACTCCCATCCATGAGAAGTGGGGGGACTGTGAGGTCACCTCAACTGTAGGCAAGCTTTCAAGTCTCCTAGCTTTTGTGCCCACTTTACTTCTTTCAATTTTCACACTTGCTGTTGCTATGCCCAGAGTACCCTGTGTTGGAACACACCTTTGATAGATTCCTGGTTTCCTATAGTCCGTACTAAATGGTTCCTTCTCTTTACTCTTTAGATAACATTTCATGTGTACAGGATGCTTTAAACTAAGTGGTGCTTGATTCTAATCATTAATAATCATCATTATACTGGGTCTTTATGATTGTAAATGTTTTAACCTATTGGTGGTTAATTTATTTAGGGAAAGTATAGTATTTTATTATACAGGTATTTACTTCTGTGTATATATATATTAAAATTTCAGTGCATGATTGCATTACTACTACTTTGATAAGTAGATTATTTTAACCTTTATCCTGGGTGAAATTTTTTTTGAGTTGGTACTTTTAGCATGTAATTTAGACAGACTGGACCAAGCAAATAGGCATTTTCCAAGAAGTCATATCTAACAGAGTTGTGTTGTGCAGATGGCTTTGAGACGCTTGGAGCGGAACTTTTGCCAGCAGCTGCTGCAGTCAGCACTGCGCTACCAGGGCGTGCGTGCTGGCTCGGCTTCAACTGCACACCTAGACCCTTACCTCAAGATTGGCAAGCGAGAGGTGGTCGGCTTTGGGTACAATGGTGGCCTTAACTATGTCGATCGCAAGGATTTCCCCATGCCTGCTGTCCGGTGGAGAGAAGAAAACAATGAAATCCGGGTAGGTAATACTGCTCGCTGCTTTGGGAGATTTGGGGCTCTGGTGGCATCAGATGCCGGTTGTGAGGGTTTCATTTTACTCTCGACACTCATTGAAAAATAAGGAACGCTTTATGTGTGTCGTCGTTGATACTGGGCTCAGTAAACATAGGTTGTTGAATGTATTGTGCATGAGTAATGTCAATTATGCATAATATAATTTTCATCTATTGATGCCAATCTGTTGAAAGAATGATGACCTATTTGTCATCAGGAAGGGGCTGTACATGCGTAGCGAAAAACAAAAAAGATGTCGCAGGAAGTGGTAGCAGGATGCCATGAATGTGCGACTCAGTGCGAGTTGCATTGAGACAACAGCAAAGAGTTGAGAAATCAGGAATAGAAATAAATCTCGCTTACCGGTTGGGATGGATAGTATTCGGATTTGAATTCAGTTTTCGATATTTCATTGTGGCTATTCATGTAAATATCAGTACGCATGTCTGGTTTCCTGCTAGGGCAGACTGGGTAGATCTGTGGCCTGATGTAGGCACTCAATGTGAGGCACATGGCGGTGTGGTGGTAGCATCGTCAACAGTGTCTGCTGTCAACCGTAGATCCCTGTTCCTTTGTAGGCATGTTGTTAGCTCAACGTGAGTTGCGTATATTGTAATATATTTAAATGAAGGGCATTTACTTGATAGCATTTGATGTGGGTGGCTTTGAAATTAGTGTAGGGTATATAATGTCTCTAAGGCTGCTCAACCTTCCATGACCCAGTCGCATTCCTGAGTTTCAGAAATAGTCATGATACGTTCAATTTGTAAACGAAAACAGATGTATATCTATTCTATATTACATCAGCATTACTGGGTAAAAAATTCATTCTTGGTAAGGATGAAATTGTGCTGCGAAGGCGTAAAATGTACACAAGGTGTTAGGAAAAAGAGGTACAAAACTTCTCACTTATCAGGAAGTAGCGAAAGTAGCACTTTTGCCGCTACGAAACTTAGCGAAAAAATTGGTTGTTGAGATATTAGCTGTTTATTGAAGGAATAAATTTGAAAACAAAATTCCCCACAAAGAGTTTGCTTATATATTTGCTTTCACAGAATATTTCATAGTTTCCACCATCCACAGCGATGAACATCGATTTTGGGGGGACGCATGAAAAGCCTTGTTTATTGAACACCTGGGGAATCAGAGGAAGATCTCCTGGCAAGAATTATCTCGTGGCTTCTGGTGATATTTCTGAAATATCTGGCAGTCCTTAAGTCGAGGTATCACAAGTACGTCGATGTGGGTGATGGAAACGTCAACTGCTTCTGTAAAGTAAATGTATAAATTGATTATTTGGATGCAATTTTGTTTATACTTTTCCTCCTTTCAAACATTAAATAGCTATTATCTCAAAAAGCAATAAGTTTTGCACTGTTTCATACAGGCAAAAGTGTAGAGTTTGCCACTTTCTAGTAGGTGTGTCATTTTGTACCTCATATTTTCTAACACCCGGTATAGATACTCTTTAAGGTTAAGTCTTTAATAGTTAGTTTGAATTTTGAATTTACTGTATGTTGAAAATTACCCTGTTATTTCCTGCTGATGCCGGAGATACCGAAAGTAGTGAGTGGTTTAAAGGTAATTGATTATGGAAAGAAGTACACTCGTATATTTGGTTCTTAGGAATTAAGAGCTGTTCAAAGCTAATATAAAGCTTTGCGAAAAACGTTCCCTAATATTTTATGCCTTTGCAGGCGCTGAGAGAGAAGGAAAAAGGCGATTGGTCAAAGCTTACGATCGAGGAGAAGAAAGCCTTGTACCGAGCCTCCTTCTGCCAGACCTTCGCAGAGATGAACGCTCCCACTGGAGAGTGGAAGATCTACGTGGCTGGAGTCTTAACTGCCTTCGGAATCGCCTGCTGGTTGTACATGGGCATGCGCGCTTTCAGTGAGTACATACTTCTGTTCTTAAGGAAAATTGTATGATATATTTTGCACCAGCAGCGATTTGAAAACGACCGTATTCAAAGTGAATTGGGTTGATGAATGGTAAGTATTGTAGGTACCTATAATGAGCTATGTGTGTTATAATTTGCCGTAGCAGTTGATTTCAAAAATTTAAGTTAACACATTTAACACTTAGTTTTCTTACTTCTCTCTGTCTCCATTGGTTCCTCCAGTGCAGTTAGTTCGGTAATGCCGTCTGAGGTGTGGGTGATTCTTTCAACAATACGTAGTCGATACGCGGTTTTAATTTTACCGATTGGCATTTATTGAAAATTTGATTCAGTTTTACAACTTCAATTTATATCTTAGTTGGTTTCAGTTGGTATGTTGACGAATTGTGATTACGTGTATGAAAGAATACGTTGGGTTAGTCCTTTCGCGAGTGCTTACATGCTCTGGCCATACTTTAACTAGCCGTTACATACGGTGATCAAGTTCTGTGATAGATTATAAGTACAATAACTTAGTTACCGTTGTGCCATTTTTTTCAACTTAATCAGTGTATGTACTTCTCGTGACTTCCATCGTACCTGAAGTACGAATAGAGAAGTGACAATAGAGGTTTGTTTTTCAATTGACGCGTTGTTATTTCCATTATATTGGTAGGTCTGACCATGAAAATAATTGACGCTTACTTTCTGTTGATAATTCATTTCCAAGGAAGCCTGTTGACTGTTAGTATTCACTACGCAGTATCGTGTTCTACCCTCGACAAAATAAGCATCAGTCGTGATGAAGGCAAGCGTTTTTTTATTGTTAAAAGCACTTTTTCCAGTATCTTCTTGTCTCTTAGCTCTCCTCGAAGAGGGGGACATATAATTCTTAAAAAGCAAGTGTGCGAGAACCCGCTCCCTCATCATGACTCGCTTTAATGTACTATCATTTCAATAGGAAATCCTGTGGAGTAGGTTGAGGTAGTTCAAAGCCATCGGTGTTGACACTAGTCGCAGATTTCGGTAGAATATTTTCAACATCTGACCGCTGGTGGTCATAACTATGTACCCAGGCGTTTTTTCGGTTAGATAATTGCAGCCTTTAATTCAGTATATTAATAGTATTAGAATGAATATTTAATTTAATAGGTGTGACATCTCTCCTCGCACTACTTGTTCAGTCAATATTCGCATGGACGGCTAAGCACACAAGCCTGTAGCCCCACTTATGACAAGGCAGGCTCAACTGATGCTGGATATGCCTCACTCCGCGTTGCATTTCTTGCCTTGCACTCGTCTTATGCAACAGTGAAGGGGCCAAGATGAAATTATTGCCTATATTTTTAGTGCTCATCCCAACATGGAAAGATGAATCTCTGCATGAGCATTGCGTTGTTATAATGAACCCTAAGCATGATGTTTAATTCCGACCTAACTGTTGTATCGAATAGAACAGAAATGGTTTTATGAATTGTAATTATTCATTTCGACTGACGTCTGTCGAGTTCAGTGATCGAATGACAAACGAGACGCTATTAATGTAACTTGTAGCGATGGCGAAAGAAAGTATGTAACATTTTACTGAAGTAGAATCTATCTTTCGCCAGTGAAGATAAATGGTAAGTGAGCACTGATACAATCCAATCTTTTCTTCATTGCAGTTCTCCAACCGATCCCAGACAGCTTCAAACCTGAGAACCAGGCCGCGCAGCTCCGTAACATGATCGAGCTGCAAGTGAACCCAATTGACGGCCTTGCCTCCAAATATGACTATGAAAAGAACGAGTGGAAGAAATAATAAGGGCCCGCCAGAATATCAAGTTTATTTATGTTTTATTAAATGAATGACAGCATTTGATAATAGCAACACAGTTCCAATTGGGTGTAGAGCGTATTTTGCGAATAGCTCTCTCATTACTACATTATCACCTTCTGTTCATTCCTTCCAGTCGTGAATTGTGGGCTACCTTGCATAATGCATTGATCCAACACCGTGACTAGTACGTCTGAGAACTATTTGTTGGTGTGATGGTCCGACTGATCCAAATCATAGGTTCTGTATATAGAAGGGTACAGTGATTGAGTGCGATTGTAAGGTCAATGAAATACATGTGATAAGACTACGTATGTGATTAATTTCTCCTGCATCATAGGAAAAGTCTTATTATTCACTGAATTTCTGTAGCACAATATATATAAGCCTGTCTACATGAAAGCGGTTGCGAAGTAAAACATGACTATCGCAAGTTAAGGTAAGAGGGTGGACAGGCGAACTTGGACGCACTGGTGCGATTAGAAGCACAGGAGTTCGGGGCGTGCTGCCTTTCCGTCGGTTGTGTACTATCGTGTACCTGTCCCTGCGAACATGAAGTAACGAGTTATAGGAGTAGTCAAATTTCCTCAGAGTAGTTGGTCTATTTATGCGAATGCATTTAGCTATTACTTAACGATAGATAGAAATTGTGATTATGTAAATATTTAGTTGTAACATAATCTACTCTAATTATATGTAAAAACTCGGTGGAGTTAAAGGTTAATCAATACAAATTCGGCTACTCTAACCAGTTCAAATTATAAACTGTAAATGAAGGTCCTCGCCCCTGAATTCCCTTCTCTAATTCCGACATACCGCACTGCAGGCGCGAGGCAGTCATGTGTGCAGGAAAAAGGCGGAGTGCTTAGATCTTCGCCTGGCGATGGTGAGCCTCAGCACAGGTGAATCGTGAGCGAGTTGGACTCGATATGGTCGAGGTTTGGAAGGGAAACGGCCACGCGCTGAAAGCAAAAATAATCAAAATTACGTTTGTGGTGCTAGAATGCCTCGACTCAGTCTTCAGTGTGCTCACAGGAGTTGGAATGGTCAATGAAAACGGCATTCGGTTACCTAACATTCACGCACGCATACATATCTTCAAATACATACGCACATATTCATATCCACAGCAGACGTACACGTACACATAAATATCCACACGAACATGCACACATTTATACCCTCACGAACTCGCGTACACTTTCATATTTGTGCATGACACGCCCATACATCCAGATAAGTTGTGTAATATGTTGAATTTCTTCGAGTTTGGAATCATTGCATCAAGATGGTACATGATATACTTTATTCCCGACCACCATGCAAAACTATCATGAATTTTATATTTCGAGCACAATAAGTCACGACTAGTTTAAAAGGAAACATTTTACAGATATTTATGATTTACTGTACCTGGACGTTATTATTCGACCATTATAGTTCGTCTATTTCGAAAATTTCAAGCTCTGATTTCGGATAATGTAATTCTAAGACCATATATTTACGAGGATATTTAAACAGACCTAAATGTGTTGACTTCCAGAAAATCAACCAAGCAACAAATTTATAGCACAGAAGTATTTGGCCAAATTTGATGTGTTAAATCAATGTTATTTTATGGCACAATACGAGTTTTGAGTATCGTGATTAAAATTTTTACGTAGTTTCCAGAAGCACATGTGATGTAAACAAACTACGCGCGATCGGCATAAACTTCACCTCTCTAGATATCTAGAAGATAGATGCTCAGTGAATGCAATGGCGGAAGTCGAAACCATTCGAAGGCAAATAGTTAGACTTCGTAGTGAAGGATTAACCTGCTGGCAACTTGCTGAACGTGGTATGGTTTCGTACTTAACTGTTGGGGCAATAGTTCAGAAGCAGCGGGTGACAATCCCCAATCTGCCAAGCATCGGAGCTCCTCGTAAGATCACAGGCCGCTCTCGACGCTGTACGCTGCGCAAGGTGATCAATCTACTAGTCCCACTATATGATAATAGCCCAGTGTTGCTTGCTTGGTCAGGCCGTCTCCGTCACGCTCTTGAGGATTTAGATAGGAGAAAATTTCCGTGTCCGTATTCCGAATCAACGAGATTGTCAGAGAAGGCAGTCCGTATCAGTTATGCTAAAAACGTCAGATTTAAAGTGAATGAGAGGACATTTGAAGAAATTTACATTATTTTTTCCCGCTATTTTCGGTGGGCGAGTCTTCTAACGAGTCCATAACAACCCATACATACCTACAACAAGTACTGGAGCTACAAGGAGTTCACGTCAGTCTAAAAACGGTTATTAGTAAATTGTATTGACTTGGTCTACATGCCTTCACTCCCCGCAGAACTCTTCTTACAGCAAAACATGTGAAAAACCGTTAAACATTCACCAAAGAACCATCTTGATACAGGAAATGAGTTATGAGGATGCGTTGTATGGTCCGTTGAAAGCAAAATTCAACTTTTCAGCCGAAGCGACGCTAGTCATGTTTGGATGAAAACAAGGACTGCCTGTGATCCCAAAAACACCGTCCCTGCCGTCAAGCGTAGAGAAGGCAGCATCAAGCGGGGCTGGTTTACAGTCCATGGCATTGGGAAATTTCACAGCCCTGATGGAAAAATGAACATTTACATTTACAGGCAGATACTAAAGTAGAAGCTGCCCCAGAGGGCCAAAAATTTTTTTACGGTGCCAGAGCAAGCGTATCTTTCGCAAGACAATGACACCCAAACATACTGCGAAATTAACAAAAAAATGATTTGCAAAGCAGAAAATAAGTGACCTTCCATGGCCTAGTCAATAGCTTGAGCCTAATTCTATTGATAATTTGTGGCGATCATTCAAAACTGCCGTACACTGGAGTCCAAAGCGCCTCGCTGATTTGAGGATCATCCGCATGCAAGGATGGAACAATATACCACCAAATAGAACTGTACTAATACTTATATCCAAGCACAGTAAATGACTCCTTAATTCAACTCCTTCTCTGCCAATTCTTTTCTTGAGCTTATGGCATATAATACTTGTTTATAAGTCTAGAATACTTGGAAAATTAGTTTAAAAATTTCCACTTCGATAGATTAAGTTACAGACCCTGGGTGTTTTTGTCCCATCGGTATTTCCTAATGGGGTTATACAGGGTGGGGCAGAACCGACTGAGCAGTTTTGAGGCGAGTG
>VOMN01016197.1:0-17163 GCA_014899125.1 Orchestia grillus | reverse complement strand
GTTCAGCTGTGGGTCTGGGGCCTGTCCAGTTCAGCTGTGGGTCTGAGGCCTGTCCAGTTCAGCTGTGCAACCTCAATTTTTACTCCCCACACAGTCTTTCCAGCATGTCAGAATATTACTACTTCGTAAAAAATAGTCTTCCAAGTCTTGAGACGAGGATCAATGACTCCAAAAGACCCCGGCTGATTAAGCATTAAGCAGAGTTGTTAAATCTGGGTCTTGTGATGGGAGTAAAGACGGTATTTTTATCGATTTACGTTTTTTTAGGTACAATGTGAAAGTCTATATACATAGGTCTACCGTTAAAATGCACATTTCACCTTACTCTTCTTCGTGCTATGGAATTCCTTCAGAACTATGTGAGTATAGGAATATTCAAGTTGAGAACGCTGATAAAATAATTTGATTGATTACCATGGCAGTGAAATTCGGCCGTGTAGTGACACACCTTAATGTGTTAACATCAAGCTCTATTCGTGCAGGAATTGCCAACGCGCGTCGAGTTAGCCATGACGGAAGCTGTGAGTGATTTATTGGTAAGAAACTTTCGTGAATTTGACTTGAATTACAGTTGTTGTACAGTAATCGAGAAATAAATCGGCATATCTCATAGCGCGATATCATCTATGATATAAGATGCATTATATCATAGATGCATCGCGATATGACGCTATGATGCATTAATTTCTCTATAAGATGGTCTCTTAATTAAAGGATGAGTTGTTCACAGGGCGGATACGGGTTTTAAAAAAATGTTGGCAACACTGACTTACGTACATACATATGTACCGACTACACATAAGTAACCCAGACACACACATATGCGGAAATGTGCATAACCGCGTTTACGCAGTGACTTACGTGATGCCAATTCGAATATTTCTTACTCAAGTTTTCCCTTCAACTCAACTGTGCAAACGTCAGCGTTTCATACACTCCAGTCTCCAACTTACGCGTGACTAAAAATAATTTAATTTTCATTAATTTGAGAACGTACAGGACTTCACTAGAACATAATTTGTTAGCATACAAACGGTATTGTCCTGCTTTCGATTAGATTTTCTCAGTGTCATATTCCTTTCACATTCACGACATAGCCTGTTCACTCATAAACATGTAGTAAGTCCAAAAATTTTCGATTTCTTGTTCCCTTGAAAACGCACACTGCTTGAGGGTGCGAGGGCTTCGGTAGTAAAACTAATGAAGCCCAGTTGATGTTTTCAGCAATTGCCATCACTTAGAAGGTGCGATGCATCGTTGTTCTCATGTGCCTCACTTCACAGCTCCAGATCTCAACAATAATGCGTACAAAACATTTCCAATCAATTTTTAAATCTCTCTCTCTCTTATCACTTCGGGGTGTCAATTTGGCAAACGTTCGCTTTATTGAAGCTTCTATGAGACGATCGAACGATTGAGTTCTCATTTTGTCACCCCATATATATATATGGGGTGACAAAATGAGAACTCAATCGTTCGATCGTAAAACTAATTTCTGTATATATATATATATATGTATGAAACTGCAAGCATACTGGGTGAGTCAACAACAATGAACATTTTTCTATTTTCTCTGCTTGGATTTAGTACCATGATAACATATCTACTTTCATATTTATGTGGCTTAAAATTATGAAGCGATGTTTCGAATATTAAAAAATATGAACATAGATAATCGTAATATCAAATACAGTATTTTAAAAGAATTCATTGTTCTTGACTCACCCTACAAAAAAATCATTCACTGCGCGCCTTGTGAAACATAATCTGTGCAGCGTGCATTCATCCAGCACAGTTTACGTCCCCTATTACAAATCAGGGACGTATCACAAGCGAATTTAGAGCGAGACAATCGAATACGGCCGTACTGAAGTCGGGACGGCTTCCTCGACTTCCTCGTCCTCATAACGCTCTCGGTGCGCTCATATTTGTATATACGGCCGAGTATGGACGTAATATTCGAAGATGGCCATCTGTGGGGCGATCATAGATGTGCTAGGCTGAGGGTAAACGTAGTACGGATGGACAACACTGATGGCAACGGACAAGTTGAGGCCGAAAACGTCGCCCAAAAAATGCCACATTTCTTCAAGAGGACAGGATCATCTGTGCGCGGATAAGATGCACAGTTTTACAGTACGTGTGAGATTAACTGCACGACTTTTAAAAAACAACTTGTTCAATGTACATCACTGTACATTGCAGCGGTCAGTACAGTTCATCTGCGTGCGGCTGAGATCGAAGCACAGCTTTAGAGTGCGTGTGAGAGGGGAACACCTTGTTAGAGGTAAGTCTTGTCTCGATCATCTCCCCTCTCTCTAATGCGCTTTGCCCCCTCATTCCCTTCATTCCTCAGCAAACAAAGGTGGTGACAGCGTCCTGTGTAGACCGGCCCCTCCTGTTTGCAACCCTCCTTTATTCCTCCAGCTATACATACACCCCAATTTCAAGCTCTATGTGTTTCTAGTTGGTAGCGAAGTATATGTTTTCAGTGATATTCTTTTTTGTGTTACGTGGACGAATCATATTTTTTACATCTTTAATGCGATACTGTATGTAATTCATACCGTAATCTTTTTTTAATCTAAACTTTAATGGGATGAGTATTGCATGTATGTCTCTGAACTTCTTTTCGAGGACGGACGTTCAGTCATATGTAAGTCTATAAGATTTGCTCTTTGCGTGGAGATGTTTTATAATCTTGCATCGATGATGAAAAAAAGGATAACTAGGATAATCGTGATAGATAATTTTCTCAGTCTAACTTTATCTCTGGAGCATCTATAATGTTTTACATTTTTTCTATATTATAAGCGCGTGTTTTTATCTAATATTTTACAAATTTATAGATGGGGCGTTGCTAAAAAGTTTGATTGGAAATGAATCGGTCTGGACCGGCGAAGACGGACGCGGTAATTCACTTTTATTTATTAATCACTTCTATTTGTTGGATTCTATTTTCGCATGTCATGAGAATGCGTATGAAAGATGTGAAAATTGTACATGTATTTTAGTTAAGAAATATTTTAGGTGTTGATATTTTTGCTTTTAATTGATGCGAACTGGAAGAAGATAGGAATAGATATGGAATTGTATTGGGGTGGTAGAGCATAAGTGCATAGACAAACATAGCGTAATTCAGAGCAAGCAAATTACGACAGAACTCCGGTTTTCGCGATGGTGACTTTCGTCAATTTGGGTGAAAATTGAATGCATGCATGGAAGCTGAAGCATTTTCCATCAAAACTGAAGCAATAGTTTTTATAGAAACTGAAGCAATATTTTCTATACAAAACTGAAGCAATATTTTCCTGTAAAAACTAAAGCAATATTTCTGTAAAAACTGAAGCAATACTTCCCGTAAAAGTTAAATCAATACTTTCCACAAAAGCTGAGACAATAATTTCCGCAAAAATGGATGCAATAATTTCCGTAAAAACTGTAGCAATATATTCCATAAAATATGAAGTAGTATATATGTTCCAATAAAAGTAAAGCGGTATGTTCCATTGAAATATAAAGCCGTATGTACCATAAAAAACTAAAGTAATACATTCCATAAAATCTGAAGCAATATGATCCATAAAAAACTGAGACAGTGAATTCAATAAAAAATGAAGCAATATGTTTCATTGAAAAATGAAGCAATTCGTTCGATAAAAATAAAGTAGGACTGATATATATTAATCGCACGCAATAAACATCATTGACATATACAGCCGAATCGCATCTAACCAGTCTATAACTTTTCCGTCAGAACATCTGTATAATTATTCATGATTTTGTCATGACAAATACTTTTACCGATTATTTATGAAATTTACTGACGGGGTCTTGAATATCTTGAATATCTTGAAGTTGTTTGGGCCTCTATGCCCTGGTCACACTGGAGTGCCGCCGGTTTGTGCGCATGCTGTCCCTTCGCATATCCGCAAGCTGTTGAATGATACCGTGACAATCCAAGTCCAACTGGGGCTACAGGGCATGTCTAAGTCCTACTTAATTGGGCTGCTGCAAAACATCACAGCATTTCGTTCACCAACGTACGGAATTGCCGGTGTAGAAGTCAACTAATTAATATATCCTCAAAATTAATTCACAGTCGATGTTGTTCGTTATATCACAATTGTAACGTAGAAGCATTGAAATTATATGTCAAAGTATGTTCATTTTTCGTAATGTTATGAATCACTTTCAGATGTTAATTCAAGAGCGTTTTTTACAACAATCTAACGTCATCATCATCTATCATCATCGTTTTTTGCAAGATCGCGTTACCTTCACTATCGTTATCATCACCATCATCGTCATTATCTTCGTCATTACCTTTATTATATCATCCTGTAATATTTTTCGTTATTTTACTCCTACTAATATTTTCACGTAGATTATTTCAACCTCGTGCAAACTACACGCTATTATTTTCAATTTTAGAAACATTGCTCCGAGCTCTGGACTGTCTAATATTATAAATTCATTCGTTCGATAAATTTTCCTTGCGACTGCAAGTACATTCTATGTATCTATTATTACCTTTTTACACTACCATTTCACATATAAGCGTAAAGCTTCGATGTATACATTTTTTTACCATCTTAGATTAGCAATAAGGATGTTCCTCTACATTTTACAAATACATAATTGCATGTTTACAGGGAATTACAAGAAAGTGTTCCGGCAGTTAAATCTCGATTTAAGTGTTCGTAAAATGTCACATAATCTGTTTTCAATGTACACGTTTGTAGTACAACACGAACGCATTCATTTGCTACTTAGCTTCACGACGTTTAATCACACAAAATTCAACAAACACTTCAAGATCAGTCACAACGGGGGGACAATTCTCTGTGGCACCCCATGTTCATACATCCATCGACGCACCCTCATTTGGGGCTCTCAAAAGCTCTCATTGTTCTCGGATCCCTTGTATCTCACAATGCCGGTGCTCGCAGTCGTCATGGTAACTGCTCTAAGCCAATCAGAGAGTGCAAAAATCTCTCCTTTGGCTTCGCTAGGCCAATCAGCGAGTGCAAAATCCCTGTAACTCCTCCCTTAACACTGCTGATGCACCCTTTGGAATGAGAGCGAGCTGCTTACCGTCCTTGTGTGTGTGTGTAGGGCCGAATTAAGTGTTGCCAGATTTACAAAATATAGGTTGATGTGTTTGAAAGTTCAGCATACGCCAGATAGGTTTTATTTTCAACGACACTTTTGGAATTCATCATCGTGAAACTGCAGACATGGATGAAAATAATTTGTAGGGATATTTTACATTTAATTCACTTAATTTCAGTCTAGTTCTTACTTTACGTTCATTCTTCAATAGAAACGATAATTTTTCCATCTCAAATATATGGATTTTAGAGTGATAGATATACTTTTTACGCTTGTTCTCTTTATTTACTTTTTAATACTTTCTCAGTGAATAAAAATGTTGTTTAGCAAAACATTGTTTTTAGAGGCATAATGTGATATTTTTTACAGAAAGACACAAAGTTTCACTTATATTTTAAGCAGTCTTTCAGCCTGCAGTGCTAAGACCGTTTCGAATTTCGAATTTCGGTAAGAAAATTTCATTGTAAAAGAACGTTTCTAACAGGAAATATTTGGCACAACTCAAACCACTGAGAGAACCTTGTCGTATTCAGCTTGCACTTAACTCGTGCTGTAGGCTTGAACTACGACCTGCAGGGCGGAGCAAAACATATGGACGGTTTTAAAGGACCTAAAAGAAGTTTTTACCTGAGTCTCCTTGAATCATGTTTGTGAGCTAATTTGTATTATTTCACATTCACTGACGAAACCCGTGAACTATACTCTACTCCCACGAGGCAGCGCTCAGTCTTAAATAACTTCTTGTTGCTCTGACGACCAATCAAAGAGGACGGGAAATACAGTTATTTGTGCCTCACTCTGTAAAATGTGAGCAAAATTTTAAATATGAAGTTGTGTTATTTGAATTATAAATCCTGTAATTAATGACCATTACACACTTTTTTATGTTTGAATTACGGACAATGCATGAAGGTAGCATGCATGATCCAATGTGCCGCTGCTCTCGAAGTATACGGGTCATAAAAATATTAAATCAATTTTGGCCTTTTTCATAAAGCTGATCATAAAAAGTTAAATAATTTTTTCCCTCATTAAGAATTTGGATGGGTTGACCGATCCAGAATAATCGCACTCATAATAAATTTTTTATTACAAAATTGGAGATTTCAAACTATACCATTTTATCAATCTGAAAATATTTTTGAACGTTAATTAGACAAAAGTAATTGAATATGTGTATTTTACTTCTATTTCTCATCAATTCAACCGTTATATATGGAAAAAAATTATCGCGTACTTGTAGCCATATACCTACGCAAATGTCCAAAATATGGACATTTGCGAAAGTTAGCAAATATTTGCGATACATCCATAAACAAGTTTCCAAAATGCAATCGATCGTAAAGCATACGTATGGCTTCATTTTGAACTGGTATTCCTTCATTATGAAAAAGTACTTCTAAATGTTTATTTCTACTTCGTCGCAATCCATATTTATTTCTGGTTTTTAACTTATCAGTCAATCATATTTACTCTCAACAAGAGAATCGCAATCAAATTTACACTAAAATCTGATGTTGTTATATGTCCTTAAGTTCTCATGTCAGCGACCAGATTGACAGCTAGCTATACATATATATCTCACGTAAGAGACCTTAAGCATATGAGATACAGTATTCGGTGAAAGTCATGTTTAGCCGTATGAAAAAACGATCTGCGTATAAACTTAAGCGCACATTTCCGCGCTATCAATGACTGACCATTCAAGCTCAAATATGTTAACACGTGCATAAAATGTATTGAGCGTAGGCAAGCACTCAGAGAAATATTGATGCACAGTAATGTGTCAATCTTCAGTCGTCAGCTCAATGTTTCAGCAACAAGCGGAATTTAAGAATGGGCTGTGTGATCCCTTGAGGAATGAGTGCTTCGAGCCTAATTTCTGCAAGAAAATATCATTTTAGCTAAACTTGTTTGTGCAGTAGTTCTTAGTTAAATTATTGTGTTTTTCACGTGTATAATTAAAGTCATACAAACGTGTAGAACCTTCAACACAATTAGGTTAGGTTAGAAGAAAGGTAGTACCCAATTTCTAAACCATTTAGTGTGTGTATTGAAAACCTTATCGATTCTCAGACCTCTATAAATGGGCACTCAGAGTAAGTTAAATATTCGTATGATCTACCGTACACACATAAGTATGTCAAAAATCTTGTATCTCCTCGGGACGCCATTCACGCGCCGTACACAGTACGTACAAATGTAAAATACACTTGCCACTAATGAGAATGGGCTAGTTCAGTCTTAAGACAGGCAATATCTTAATTTAGAGCAACGAGCAGTGAATACCAATACATATAGTGTAATAGAACACAAATAGAATTAATATATTCACGTGGAAAAATCCCACAATTTAACGCAACAAAACGGAGGAAAGTTACTTAATTAAGAATGAAATCTGGGCATAGAGAGAGAACTTAGAAACACAAAAACAAAACATTTCAATAGGACCCTCCTCCCTTATGAGCCTACAGAGAAATGCAAGACTCCTCCTACTTACCAAACACAAAGAAATAGAGGGCTCCTCTCAAAACTCAAACACACTGGGGAAATAAAGGTCCTCTCTCACACAAACACTCAAGGAAATTGATGGCCCTCTCACACAACAAACACACGGGGAAATAGAGGGCTCCTGTAACACAATAGAAGCAGAGAAATAGATGGCCCTCTTACACCACAAACACACAGAGAAATTGGGGGTCCTGCCCCCTTTATTCAGAAAATACACAGGGAAATCTCTGAGTCCTAGACTGAAGTGTGAGCGTGAGAGATTTATTCTACTCTACCCACCGAGTGTCACCAGTGCTCCGCCTAGACTCTGGAGCGACCTTTCGGCGAGGCCGGATGGAATAGGACAACATATGGGACAAGAACATGCCGAGTGGACCGAGTATTCTGGGGCTGTTATCCAAATCCCTTGCCGTTGAATACAAATCACGCACAGACACCAGAGTAGACGAGAAGTATGAGGTGCAGAACACGGTAAAATCGCAGCTAATGTTACTATAACTACCTGTGTGAGGTGACCACCATCACTATTTCTATTGTTACTACCCACTGCATCTGTGCAGGGGGATCGAAGAAGGTCTGCAGAGAAGTGGCAGTCACACTTATAGTCATGCGCTACACACGCGTACAGGTATCAGAACTTTCATTTTAACATAAAAAGTGGTAGTTTTGTAATTTTAGAGTCCTATAAATTTCTAGACTTTCCTGTATATCAACAGCAATGTTTAAATCGTGACCTCGAGTCCATAATTCAAAATGTCGGTGGATTTTCCACCCTTTATTTTCCCAGACGATTTTGAGCTTTATTATCGAGTGCTTTACTCGGTGTACACACTGAAAGCTAGAATTCAGGTTTCATTTTGTTATCAAAGTAGGTATTGGTAATGAAATAAGATCTGTCCTCTGAATAAACATTTGAGTTCACTCAAGTACTTTTGTCTCATTGTGATTCATCATGGTTATGAGGGTCTAGCATAGAATAGATAAATATCCTACTTCTGATCACCCAGAAGATGAAGGCGCAGTTCTTGCTATAAGCCCCCATGAGATTCCAGCAAACGGCCAAATCAGCGTGAATTCGTACCAACAGAAACAGAAAAAAACTTTCGGCTCCACACCTACAGCAGTGCTTCACGGATGTAACGAGGGTCAGTGTCAATTTTACGCGGGTGTGTAAACGTTACTCAGTATTTTCCTGGACGCGATCTTCAGTAGACGCTGATTTTTTTTACTTCCATAGCCATCAGTGACGTTCGTTGTGAAGTGCACTCCATAACTGGACTTTCTTGGGGTGCTTTTTTGTGCCCCCGGAATTGTCGGTTCCGTCGCACCGGACAGACGACAAAAACTGTGGAGACTACGAGACGATCCATCGTCCCTCCTCACATGATGAAGCCAATTGAGAGAAACAAATCATAACTTTAGGCTCCTTTCTTTCTGCCATAAGAAGTCATCGTCATTATACGTACCATGGAAACAGAATTAATAACTCCTCGCTACTACGTCAATTGCGGGGGAGATGAGCTTTTTAGTTTCTTCGTACTAAAAGTTTGTAATTAAATTTCTCTACGGCGGGATTTCATTTAAATTCTGGGTGTGCGTTGTTGTTGTTTTTGTGAGACCCCTCATTTACGACTGAAAACTTTCTCTGTAGAGTTAATGCTTCAAATGCTTGAAATTTGAGTTACTTAATTATAGTTCTTAACAGCTACACCATTTACAGAAATTTATGGACTCTATACATTTATAACATTTTATTGCGGCCCAGAATATAGATTGTCATAGTAGGTTTAATTGAGTTAATTTGAGTTAGTATCAAATGTAATACAATTCAAAAATTTTAATCTATAAATTTAAAGCACCTTGAATTTCATAAGATATAATGGCAACGGTTCATTAGAAGTTTAGGTACGAAAATTTTCTTTAATTAACTAAATTAGCGTAAATTGCACTAAACTTTCAGTGAAGTAATCTTTAACACTTCATCTTGCTCGTTAGAATTCTGCATCGTACATATGTGTTATCCTCTCATTGTATTTGTTACATAATTACGTTTGCAGTTTAAACGTATAATTTGTTAAAGTAATTTCCCATTCTTTCCTGAAAATTGACCTTCATAAGACATGGAAATATTAGTTTCAGTCGGTCTGTACAAGAAAAGAGTGCTGTATAGAAGAGGAGAGAGGAAAATATATCGTAGCTATTCCAGCTGAAGGTGTTGATCCAGCTGCTACCTCCAGTAAAAATCATCTTTCTTAGAAGTTCTAACGGTCGGGACCACGGCGTTATACTCGATGTGTGCCGTGGTAATCGATGAAATAGAAGGCATAGGCGGCAAGATGTAGGCAGCACACAATACATGCGCTGTGCCACCAGAACTGGTTTTTCTCCTTTTCTGTCAGACAGGCCTGGGCCCGCCGGGCAAAGATGGAGCTTCGCTGATTTGTGCCGATGGCATCCGGCCCATTTGCACGGGCGCGCAAAAAAAATCCCTCGAGGTAATTTTGACATAAAATTTGGCGTGACAAATTCGATAATGCGGGCAAGGGGGGTTGTGGTGCTCATGCACCATTTGGGGTCTCGCAAAATGGCGGGACGAGTGTTATGTTAAGATGGCCCTCAAAAATATTCCGCGCAAGCGAAGGGACTCGAAATATATAGAGGCAGCGAGTCCAATTCGCAAGCGTAAGTGAATCAAGTTGAGAACCAATTGGTGGTACAAACCGTACGTTGCTTTCGTGGCCTTGAATAGAATGTTTTTCTATGAAAGAAAAATATGCGTCAGTGAATAGCATTATGCAAAGAAAGGTTCGAGTTATGAATTATGTATCTAATTATTGAAAAAACTAAGCGAGGAATATTATCTTCACCGAGATTCATTTGTTGACTGAGCGAAGGGAGAAAATGATGCTAAATTATCACCTCTAAAATCAGAACGTTTTAACCGTACACGTCGTTTACAAGACCTGAAAAAGGTTTGTAGGGTATTTGCAGAATATTTAGAATACATTGGGGGATTTATATAACTCAGAATAATTCTAATTGGTACCATCACCTTCATCGACTGTCTTCAACGACTGTGCTTATGCTGACGCATCCAAAAATGATGAACCAGGGCATGGTAAAAAATATTTGTACATCACATACCAGGTTTAGCTAAGAAATTTCCAAATAAGACATATTCCCTTGCACCTTTATAGTTTGGGTGCTCAACATACACTGAATAAATCGAGCTTAAAAAATATTGACGAACTTAGAATTATAATGCAAGCAGGCTTGTATTATTCACAATTTGTGTACATATATTGGAGCCCATGTTTTGGCTATGCTGGTAACTACGTCGTGACGAGGTAGGTGCGGAGGCCAGTGTCTATGAAATGTCTATGCAAAAACGCTTTACTCGTTCTTTTTTTATTATTGATTCTTTTCCTACAACGAAGACAATTTCTATTTTAGAACTAACAAAACTCAGTGCTATGCAATAACCTTTTTTATTGATTTTTTGTGAAATTCACTTTCGGTCGAGGCCGTGAGACAACGGTTGAGTAAAAAATGAGCTTCTTACTTTAGTGACGGTAGTCTGCATTGACGATCTCGTACTGACCACTTGGATAAATTTTCTGTAAAGCTTTGGTAATAAATGCGTACGTTGTTGTACAGTGAGCTTTAATAATCTAAATACAGTCCTTTTTGATGTGAGATTTTGTACAGAAATATTGAAGAGTTAATTCAGTTTTTCTACAAAAAATATGCATGAATATTTCCAAGGTAGAAAATTAGCATCATTTAATATTTGACGAAAGAAAATCGCCCATAAATATGATAATAACTATCACGTTCACCCCGATCGTAGTAATCTATTCACAAGCTCCTCTACAAATTCCAACTATGCGTACTCCCAAAATCCATCAAATAAAATGTACAAAGACTAGCTGTTATTGCAATACAAAGGCAATGGTATTTTCAATAATGCGTTTGCTTTTCTAATTTTTTTCGCCCAATGTGGGGGCTGCCGCAAGCAGGAACGACCTCGGGGCCAAATATCCTCAGCGCGGAACTTCAGCTCCGTACTTTTGTCCGGGCCAGCAAAGTTAATTCTGCCCCTAAAAACTTGGTGGTTGACGAAATTGGTCCATTGTGTGGGGGCAGCTGCTGGAGATAGAGGTTATGGCGGGACGGGGCGCGCTGGGGACTCCTTGGCCTTGCCTTGAAAATTTATGTGGTATCAGGAGAGACCACAATAAAAAAGGTTTTGTCCATCTACTTCAACAGTTGACAAAAAATCTACCTCAAATGACTGGTCTAGATGAGGACTCACAATTAATTGAGAGCTTTATGGGATCATTCTTGACTAAGACAAGACTATTTGTAGTGCATATTACTGCAGTGATTTTAGTTAATTTTAGTTTCAGATGATTCCAGTCCGAATTTTTCGATTGATGTAGAAAGTGCACTAGATTGGAATCTAGGTATTTTTAAAGAATATTCAAGCTAATTTTGGCAAAAAGCTGGCATTCTCCTAGATTTCCACTGCTATCGTTGTTTAGGTTCTTCTTTTCCTGGAGTAGTAATGGATTTCCATTGTTCCATTGTAAGGAATTGGTCATTGTTCTTGATCTATCGATAACATTACGCGGCAAATGGGTTATCGGTGATGATCTAATCGTTGGTGACGTGTGATAACTTGTTTTCAGAGACAAAACGTAGGCAGTGGACAAAAAGGTAATTAATGCGTTTATGGATAATTCTTGGTTATTCTAAAGAAAAGAAAAATTTCTAAATTATTCCGTTTTTGATCCTCAAAATTAATGTGGTGTTACCAAAATGAAATGAATAGCACTCGCATGAATACTAATAACAAAATTTCGGTATATCACTTATTTATCTCTTTTGCATATCCATCACAAGTTATTGAATGATATTTTGTATGTTTCTGAAAGTTAAACACATTCGAATGCTTTCAAATGATAACTCATGATAATTCTTCCGTCTTTATTAAACAAACTCCGGTAAATAATTACGCAGACCCGGCTTCTCCACTATAGCTCTGCGTACTCATTTGAGGAAAAACTTTCCCCTGAAAGTAGAGCAATAAAATTTGTACAATGTGTTATATCCATGAATACAAGAATTTATTAGTATACATATCGTCTTTTCTGAAACCTGAGTAGCCGGAGTGTCAAATGTCGACACCACATTCGATGTCGACCTGAACACCGCTTTGAAATATCCCAAATCGATACAGAGCTCCTTACTTTGCACGTGATTACGAATTATTTGTCACCTAAAGCGCGTGGAAATTTCAAAATAGTCTTAAGTTAAAACTCATGAAATTCTAAAGTAACACCACAAGATTTTTTCTTTTGATCCGAAAAAGGCACAAAACACAAACCCTCATTGAGGTCCTCTCCCTCAGAACCATACTGTTTTGAGTCGACAATTCATCACCCTCTCTTACTGTTAAGACTCTAGATTTCTACCTATGGCACCTGCAACCTTTAAAGTCCTTTGAAGTCGAAGCTAATTAAATTCTATTTTATTCAAGAGATACAATACAAAAGTTCATTCTCTTTGCATGATCACAGATGAGATTCTTTCTTCGCAACCCAGTTTAAATTTGGAATTTCATCAGTCTTTCTAACTGTTTAGGTTCTAATGTTTTACCTAATTTTACCTGACACATACAAACTTCAAATTCCTTTGGAATTTAAACTTTTGAACTTTTTACTTAGGAGATAGATGTACAAACTCCTTTTTTTACCCCAAGCACAAACAAAGAAACTTCTTTGCGACCACATTTTGAGTTGAAATTTCGTCAGTCTTTCTTTGTTTAAGTTCTAATTTTTGACCTATGGCACTAACAAACTTCAAATTACTCTCAAGTTAAAGCTAGTTAATTTTTTTTTCAATTAAATTTTTTTTAGGTACGAGAACCAATGTGACCCCTTGCTTGTGTCTCCGTTCTCAGTTCACTCTCCCACTCTTCAAGGTCCTAATTTTTAGCTATGGCACCGACGAATTCCAAATTACTCCTAAATTTAAGCTCATTAAATTTATATCTACAAAAATGATAAAAAAATTAATTCCCTGGTATACTCATAGATGTGTCAAGCATTTAAATTGAGATTGTAGCAATTCAGATTTCATACGTACCCATCACACCTCGGTTTTAGTCTTGACTGTGGAAAAAAGATTTCATCAGGAAAAGGGGGACTGCAGAGCTTTGCTTAAAGATATTTTCTTAAAGTAGTGTATCGCTCAGTTTTATCAGCTTAGAATTCATTATTTGAAGGCTGGGTTTGAGATGAGTTGGGTTAAAAGAAATAGCTGTACTTTTATTTAGGACTAACTTGGAAGTTTTTTCGTGGTTCAAGTGACATATGGAATGTAAATATGTATTTCTGTAGATCTGCGGTATTTCAAAGCGGTATCCAGGTTCATTCGAGGATGGTGTCGAGTTAGTCGTGATTGCGCACTTTGAAATTTTCTTAATCTTATTAAACTTTTTGTTAGGCTAAATCAGAATATCAATGAGCATAAATATTGTCTTAATAAACTATTATGTACCCTAAATTAACGCTTTGAATGTTTATTAAGTGACGAGACCATGTCCACCGTGATTTGGTGAATCTTGCCACAGATTATTTAACAAACTTTATACTAGTTCTTGATCTGAGATCTTCTTCAAATGATCTGTGCGCACGCCATGTGTTTTTCAGCATTTTTCTGCAAACCAACGAAGAAGTCGCTGGAGGCGCATGGGCCTGCCGGATCCGGAGTCATAAAACTGACATAAGAAGAAGAACTGGCTCTGTTTCCAGCTTGGATTTATGTATGTAAAGGGGCTGTGATGTACGGTTGTTTTAAATACGTCTCATCGAAATGAGTAGACCGAGCTATAGCCGCTCTTATGCAATCGTTGAAATGGCTTCGTACGGGTAAGTCTTCTTTATATTTTTTGCAATTGTCATACAATAACATCAGCTAGTTAGTTATTATTAGTCCTCTATGCCTAGGTTAAAATAGTTTCTTTTGGAATACTCTTGAACAATGAGCGAAATCGTCCTAAAAATTATTATGTTATTTTTTATTTCTTGAATATTTTCAGAAAATTGTTGTACCTGTCATATTAAGAGAAACTGAATAATTTGTATACTTGAATTAGTAGTTATTATGAGTGTCTTGGGATATTTTTTTAACGAAAAATCCACCATCTGCGTATATTTAATTTATCAATTTAACTTGCTTGTAGAAATGAAAAATACTTGCATTACTAAGCTGTGTACCAGTTATTGCTAGTTGCATCCTTACAAATAGAAGGAATTGCAGAGTGTGAAGCTGTAAACCATCACAAGTGTGTCCAATAGAGACTAAGAGGGTTAATAAATACTTTACTTTGGCCAACTGCACAGAGTGTCCTATTTATTGCACTGCCTTCATTTATTGTACTGCCAAATAAATACCAAGGGACTGGCCTTATTGGCTCAAGACTAATTTGATCATTCCATGAATGTTTTGTTACCGCTGTCCCAAAACGTAGTCAGGTTTGACCTTTTGAGTATTTGACTCTGAATTACAGCCTGATTTACGTACATCCACTGCAGTGACCACTAGTCCTTCACTAGCGAACATTTTCTACCAAGAACGATGTCCTGTCTGCCTGAGCAAATCAGTCTCCGCATACTGAGTGGTGTTTCTGTTATAGCTTGTTGTTTCTGCATTTGTGCAGTAGTAAATTTCTGTCCTTTTTTTGTTATCGCGTTTTCAAAATTACTCAATCATTTAAAGTAAAGATAGCTACTGAGTGCAACATTATTGGTATCAAATTTTCATCCAAGTCAATATACGAGTATAGCAATTTGAAAAGTTTGAGAGCACGTAACAATTCAAGAGCCATTTTATTACAAACAATTTTTTCGGCAAATTAAGTTAATCTAAAAATTTCTAGTCACTTTTATAGGACAGCAATTTATGAGAATGGTCTACTGTTACTTACATTGTTCCTTTTGTCATCAAGTTATGGTATATCGGCTGCACTTGAAACTTCGATTCTCTAAGACGTTTCGGGCCAGATGCTGCAGCGAATGTTCTCTAGTAATCTGGACCTCGAATGCCCTGGTCACCTGACCAAGTTTCTTTGCAGGTCAGGAGCGTACGACCTTATCAGTGATGAAGAGAGTATTTTATCTAATGTTAACTTCCTCTGAACAGGGTGGGCCTCAAAAAAGGTTAATTTTTTACAAATAATGACCGTAGAAACTTCTATATGGTTTCATTTTCACCGTTATTTGATGTACTTTTATCAAGTCAAACCATTCTCCATTTATAAGGATAGTTAACTAGCAGAGAACGATAATTGCGAGTCGTTTTTTAGCCATTGTGCGAGGGCATTTCTATATGTGCTAAAGAGACCAATTGTATTTTTTTAGAATCTTTATACTTCTGTATGATGACTACGTCAGTCCAATTTCTGAAGGTTCTCATTTGAACTTCACTTCACGAGTGCAAAAATTAAATTCTTCATTATCAACCCTTAACAATGCAATTGAGAAAAAAGAGCGCTTATTCAAAGTCACAACTCAACAGAAGTTTTCGGGAGTAGTGTAATTGCAGTTGGTCATGCGGTAGAATGGCCACATAGCAGTCGCGATCTGACTCCGTCCGTTTTTTTCTTTCGGATCATCTCAAAAATAAAGTATAAAACGTTTCCAAATGATCTTAAAGAAATACGTTATCGCATCATTCAAAATGTTATTGAACTTATAAACCATATAGAAACTGTTAGAATATCAATGCTGGGAACGAGAGTCCAATGTGTGAAGTACCCCGAAAACAACGGTTGTTAGTGGTTATAATGGAAACGGTATGTTCTTGTGTAAAAAGTAAAAATTTAAATTTGAAAAGTTTATTATCTTCATTTTTACTATTTTATGCTTCACATTTACTACTTTTATAAATAAAAAGCATAGAGTGTGTCTTAAAAATTGCATTCACGCAATGGCAAAAAACGACTCATTTATCGTTCATGAATTATCTCCATCAATGCAGAATGGTTTAATTTAATGAAAGTACATTGAACGGCGGTGAAAATGAGACCATATAGAAGTTCCTACGGCCTGAAGTTACGGAGTTGTAAGTATTTGAAAAACAGAAACCTTCTGTGGCCCACCCTGTATAGTGTAATCACCTTCTTACAAATTCCCGCCTGTATGCTGAAGAAAATATTTAATTTAATATCCTTATACGAGTGTATTGTAAGCTCGTTCTAACCAATTCACCAGTCTGAGGAGGGGCATCCATAGTTACCATGGTGCTTGAGGTTTTAGTGGAAACGTGGTCGTAAAAATTTTCTTTTCCGATACTCGTTGTCACGACTGTACAGTCATGGTCTACCGAATAAGCGTAAGTTCCGGTTACGCGACCTGGTCAACTATTGCCAAATAAGTAAATTTATTCTAATTTGGACCAAGGTTGACGATTTAATTGTTTACCCTTAAGCCAATCTAGGCGTATGGTACGACCAAAGCATGACTTTTAAAT
>VOMN01016195.1:0-13551 GCA_014899125.1 Orchestia grillus | reverse complement strand
GCACACAAACCGGCGGTACCCCAGTGTGGCCAGGGCAAAAAGGCCTAAAGATATTCAAGATAGGTTGTGTAGTTCGAAACCTTGGGCCTGATAACAAAGACACAACTGAATTTGCTCTCCAGCAAAGGCCTAAAAGGCAAATTACCTTAGCTTCATTCATTATTCTTTCCAGGAGTCCAGTCTCCGCGACTTTCTAACAGAAAATCAGTCCAGCGACAGCTCGTTGCGTCATCGACTGGCAAAAATATTTCACATTAGAATAAAACGCATCCTACGTGATGCCGGCCATTGTTAGAGGCTCGTGCGTTTAGAAGTTCACAATCGCATTTAAAAAAAACAAAGTCTATGGCCAGTGTTCGAGCCTCTGCGCGTGGGCAACGCTGGTTTTGCGATCGCGTGATCTAATTTTGAGATAAAAAGATCGCCCACCAAACACGGCTCAGGCCGCGTTAACGAGCGGAGAGAGGCGGGAGAGACAGAGAGGCGGGAGAGACAGAGAGGCGGGAGAGACAGAGAGGCGGCAGAGACAGAGAGGCGGAAGAGACAGAGAGGCGGAAGAGACAGAGAGGCGGAAGAGACAGAGAGGCGGAAGAAAAAGAGAGACGGAAGAGAGAGTGAAGAGAAAGAAGCGTTTCCCTCGCATGATTTGAAAGCCGCCTAAAAACTCCCACAAAAAGTCATCGCAAACTCAAAAACTGAAGTCAAATTTAATTACGCAGAAGCAAGACTGGAGAGCAAGCACTTCTAAGATGGCGCTCGTAGAGGTGCCCGCCTGCTTCTCAATTTCCGTCATTAAGGAAACACAGGCGAAAATGCGGACATAAATTTTGAAAACCTTGCTACTCTGCGAGAAGCAAAATGGCCTCGTTAAGTAAAGGAGCCATCGCTGTTTGGCAACAAGATCACTTCAGCTCGGACGCGGCGGAGACGGCGCCGTAAATAAAATAAAACAACTTGTCATTCTTGTGCTTGACGAACGATGTCACGTAATGACACGAGCTTAGATATGATGTTGTAAATACGATACATTTTCGCTGTGAATGTTGAATAGGATAATAGGGGCCAAATCCAGTGCTTGTGGCTAATTGTCTGCGTATTAAAACACAGAATAAAAATTCAAGTGTCATTTTAAAACAATGAGAAAATATTCTATCAAAAAGGAGCATAAATGCTTCTTCAAGTAAAATGGTTACGATCATCTCTCTTCTGAACTTGCTAATGACTCAATATCATTTAAGCCTAAAACTCACCTCGCACTAATTTTTATAGTTTTTTAAGTAATATAAAAGGGTGGCTAAGTTGTGCACACACGTATCTCGCTGATTGAATCTTTGTTTCCCATTCTTAACTTTATAGCAAGTGAAGTTCTTCATCAACTTCCCCTTCAATTAACTTTCCGGTGACCCACGTTTGTCGATACTGCTAACTCGTGTCAAATGTAGTAGAATCAAGGTCAGGCAAGACGTATACACACTCAAAATCACCGGAGCAGAAATTCATATTTTGTTAAGATAAAATAACACCAAAATCATAGTAAAGAATTCAGTACAAAATCAGGTATGAACAATATTCTCAAGAATTATGCGACTCGTACTTCCCCCGGGAAGATATCATATTCACCTTGGGCACACCGACCGTATTTCATCAGCAGGTGCACATACGAAGCAAAGTTCATTGGTGCTACCTCAGCCCACAACCCTCCACCAGGTGGCGCAGTCCCCAGCACACATTGCGTACCCGCCCCGGTGAGACCTGGCTTTCACACCTACTGATATACGAGTCCGTGTACCGGAAATGATATCTTTGAGATTAGCAAAAAATTATGGCACTCCACGGTTCCCGTATATGGTATTATTTGGGATGCAGGGATGCAAAGGGTCCTAGGATTGCACGACTTCTGCATGAGAGACTGCGCGTGCACGTACGTTGTTTGATGGGGGAAGATACGAGTCGGTCGCGGGAACCCTACGCATGATCGTCATGTACAGATCTGAACCTCGCCATTACGGCACTTCATGCAGCGAATTAGTTAAGGGGAAAAGCTACAAACATCACCATTACGACTCGCTGTGAACTGGTAATGGGGACAGCTACGAACATCACCACTACGACAGGCTAAGATAAATTAACGTGGACAACAAACGAACACAACAACTACGAAAGGCTCAGCATAGCACACGAGCAACGAATGAGAACACTGCTAAAACTACGCGCAAAGATCTCTAAAAATATTTCGCCTAAGGCATTGCTTGTGCAATGAACTACCGAGCTTTTGTGAAGGAGTGAGACTGTTGACATTTTTCCCTGCAATGCCCACATTGATCAAGGAAATGTGGCCATAGCTCAAAGAATTCATCACTTGCACCATTTCAAGAAGCAGTCCTGAACGACTCGCACAAGCCGCCGAGTTGTAGATATCAAAACGCGGTCGCACAGGTCCCCAAACTTCTCCNGCTCGACGGCGCATAACAATTAAATGTTTTTACTGCGCAACTGAAGTCAGTAAACGAGCGCGAGCCTCCCAAACAACTACTAAACCTCATCTAGCACCCGCAGTAAACAATCATTGTTTTATTTTCCGAGTGAAATGATGCCTTAACATTCACTAGACGTGATTTGATGCGAGGTGAATGTAGAGCTACAGCTTCATTTACAGGCCGACTTTGGCGAGCTCAGTCACTGAAGTTCATTCGGTGTCTAACTGCCACGAGCTGCGTGAAGTTTCATTGAAGTTGGACCTGGGGACGTGACATACAGCGTCGAGGTGAGCTGTAGGGCATCGCGAAGTTCTCTTACGGAAAACCTACAGGTGATACCAGGAGGAAGTATTCAAGCACGTTCAGGTATTAATTTTTTTCTGTAAGGGGTTCCCCCAACTAGGGTTATAAAAGGCAGACTAAAGAAGCTTGTCAGGTCATTATGCACCAATAAATTTGAACTTGATAAAAAATAAACATCAATAACATGTACATTCAGGATTGGAAAAGAAGAAATATACATACTGTATATTAGTTTTGATGTTCATTGTTATGCAGTTTAGCTTTATTACTTAATTATGACATTACAACTTTTCTCAGTCACCTCTTCATTACTTCTGGTTTGGGAGCCCTAGCTTCTACAGCTAAATTATTTTTTGCGATAAGGCTGCATTTAGCTTTGTACGAAAAACTATTTACAACCTTATGTAACCTTGAAATAAGACTGCATTTAGCTTTCCACAAAAAACCGGCACCACCCATACGACACGGGACACTCATGTCCTTTAGGTTCACTAGAGTTCACTGTACTCAACGTGAACACAAAACCTCAACAGAAAGTGATCAAGTCGAGCCGAGTACTTATATCGAAGGCCCTGCCTGAATTTCCTAAATATGAGAGATCATGCAAAAGACGATGTTAATTTACAATTCTAATTCTCCCACACGCATAATGAACGAACGATTTGTTGCGCCGGAGTGAGGGATTCTGCAGTTCATTTTTCCGCGCTCGCGGACCGGAGCGGACGACGTCGAGCACCCGGCCGTCCATAATTTATGAGTACATAAAATATGCAAGCTCGCCTCACACACGCTGCCGCAAAAGTGTCCCAAAGCATGACACGGACTGAGCACGCAGCTCGGGGAGGCCGGATAAGAGAAAAGTGCTGCACATTTTATTTTGGATCCCTTGTTCGGCATATGAGTGAGCGCAGGCACTAGGAGGCTCATTTCGCTGTTCATCAGTTATCACCGACGAAATTTTAGTGATTTTCACGCGAGTTCCTCACGTATTCTCACAAAATTTAAGTCACCCAAACGCTTAGCAGAGACGTCCAAATATTCAACATCTAAGTCGGGGTATCAACGTGAGATTTGAACACGTAAACAGGGTGGAAATTTCGAAGAACTCTTGCAGCTGGGTGGTCGATACAAGCTTCCTGCACACAACACACACGAGAACCCTTTCTTAATTCAGTCACACTTCTACCTACATGCTTTGTCGGCTCGAGTGGCCGACATAGGTGGCATGTGGTGGCTCGAGTCGCCGACATAGGTGGCATGTGGCTGCTCTCAAATTTCATAAGTACGCCCCGTACGAAAACATGCTCACATTTTTTCCTTCTCTAACACTTGATTATAAACACTACCTTTTCTTTGTGGCATTCGAGACCACGTAACTAACTCACGGAAGTATTTTTTCCTTTTCTTTCGCCCAAATTTTTACGTTGTGAGCCAACTTCGTTCCGTCGAATGACACGGGGAAAAAGCATGTTTTTGGGGCCTTTTATCCTGCATGTCTCTATGACAGGCGGAAATTGGGGAGAGTTCAAACGTCAATGAAGTGCAAACACCGCTCAGTAGGCAGGTGTGGCCGGCGACCACGGTGCGCCAGAACGAGGATTATTGCAGTTTGAAATTTTGAAATGGCCTTAATTTGACAGCATCAATTATTGCGGTCTTTTATAGGCAGCATCAATTATTGTGGCCTCGTTTAGGCAGCATCAATTATTGCGGTCTTGTTTTGGCAGCATCAATTATTGCGGCCTTGTTTTGGCAGCATCAATTATTGCGGTCTTGTTTTGGCAGCATCAATTATTGTGTTTTGGCAGCATCAATTATTGCGGCCTTGTTTTGGCAGCATCAATTATTGGGGCCTTGTTTTAGCAGCATCAATTATGGGGCTTTGTTTTGCTAGTATCAATTATTGCGACCTTATTTGGCAGCATCAATTTTACATAAGAAAACACTCCACACATCTAAACAGTTCGTCATTCCGCAAACAGTTCCTCAGGGCAGGGAAACGTCCAATGACAAACGTTGATCAGCAAGTTCCCTCGTGAAGTACCTCACCGAACCCTAGAACCAATTTTCGAATGAAGAACATTTTCCAAAAGCAGCTCGCTTCTGTGTGCATCGACCTCAATCTGAGACCACCGTGGAGAAATGTGCAAACGTCGCTTTCTCCGACAGCACTTCAAGAGTGACCGACCTCAAGAACTGCACAAAAAGCCTACAGTGCGATTTTCAACGACTTTTGAACGTACTCATTATTCGCTAAGTGTTTGGGAGCCAAGTTCCAGAGCGGGATGCAGTGCATCAAGCACCGGCGAGTGTGTTGCGCACACTTGCTACGTACGTACCGTACACACCTGCACCACAAATATACTACACATTTAGTGCAGTCACATCTCAAAGCTCCGAGGAAAATTCATTAAAAGCCTGATGAAATAAACATACGAATCCTAATTTCCATCTTTCCATCCTCACTTTCACAGAATGACTCCCAGGAACTAGACAGCAATATTAACGAGCGTCCTTATCTCACAAACTCTCACGATTTTACTCCCGTTGTCAGACGTGGCAGAAGTGGCAGGGATCATTGTCGGCCGGACCACTAATGTACGCATGCACCAGTGAACAAAATGAACGAAGTGGGGGCTCAGTTCTTCAGGAACGTGACCGCCGGCACCAGAGAATGCTGGCGTTTTCTCACGAAATGTAAAGGGCGGTCGAGTATGGATGCTCGTTCTAAAAGAAGAGCTGGTGCTTACGTATTATCGGGAGGACCTTTAAAAAAACCGGAATTACCTAACCTAACCTAACCTAACCTAACCTAACCATTACATTTGTAATTCCGACTGTCGGCAAACCAATTGTTCACTCGCATATTCACCTTCTTTTTGCATGACTTGACGTTACATTGCCAGAAAATGCGCGAGCCAAAGTAGAGCTTCATTTTGTGATTGTTCGGACAGATTCGTTCAGCCGGCAAGATACTTTTCTCCTGAAGGAACACAACAGCCTCTTCCTCAGTGCGCGTTTATTAAATCAAAGATCTTCATACTAACCAACAAACCCTGTGCAAAAAAAAGAAAAAGTAAAAATCAAAAGTCCTCCCGATAATACGTAAGGACCGAAGAGCTTTCACGTACCAATGAATGAGATCAGAAATACTAGTAAATACTTGTAAAATTAGCTCATTCCAAGTCTCTTCTAGAACGTAAGGACACTTCGTTACTGTAGCGGATATTAGGTTTGGAGATCCGTCCGTGGAGTTCGGCCAGGTACCGTACAAGATTTAAACTGAAAATACTGATATGGAAGACGAAAATACGAATCAAAGTCACATTCTTGGGTAACAAATTGAAAAGGAAAACAAAAAAGCTAGTGCATTTCGTCCCAAAACGACCCACTTACGCTTGCTTGTAGTGAAAGCTCCAAAATTTCAGGAAAATGAAGTCTGAAGCACGAAACCTCAATATAAAATTTAGCAGAAAAGTGGACGCACCCGCTCGCCTTGAGCCTCCAGAGCTGGCAGCTCAGGGCAGTGAAAAGAAAATAGAATTGAATCTCGGTAAAAATTTCCCCTAACACAGACACCTTAGTTTCTTTTTTGGCCAAGTCCTTTCATCGACATTCGATACTTAATTTTCTCGGTGATGGTTACCTGACATAGAAAGTGCACTTAAAAAATTCTCAGACCTCTGCTTTGAGAACAAGTTCCAATTGCTTAAGCTTTGTTAGAAATGATTTTTCATCGCCGGGAAGTTTAATTCTGTGACGAAAATTATATCGATGCTGCGGGAGTATTTATAAATTTATGTAAATATATTACTTCCTAAATTTTATTTTATCAGTATTAGTTAGCTTTAAGACTCCCTAAACTACTCAGAGACAAGACCTTATTTCAAGAGAATAGAGAGAAGAAAGACCGTTCGTTTGGACTCAAGAGAACGCGGAATTTATTAAGCATAATTGAGGGGTGTTCCCACACACGACCCTCTGTACATAGAAATAGCAAGCTAAGAATGAAGATGAAGACAAGACAAAGAAGCGATAGCTAAGATGGTGCGAAAATTAAAAGAAGTAAAGTGGGCACGAAAGATAAAAGTCACGAAGACCAGTTAGGTAATGTAACCGACCTCCTGGAAACGCCAGTTCCCATAGTATACGACAGACGAGCATGAATAAATCAACCCTATTGCCTATCCTTGACCCATAAAGGAATTGTTTCCCCAAAAAATAGAATGAAAAAATTAATGTTTCTGTAAAAACTAACATTAAGTGAGCACTAGCCGTAACATGAAAGCGAGTGTTGAGTTCGTAGGAACAATTTACTTTTGTTTATGTTTTATAACGGACATCAAACACACCAAACCCTACACAGAAATTACAACGCACCCATTAAATACATCATCAACCCATTAACGCACGCGGTAGTTTCAGTATGGCTCTGCGAGGAAAAATCCGTCAATTATTATATGTTGAAACCCATCCAATGACTGAAGTATTGAAGTCGCCGTTGGCACATTTGTTTCAAGTCAAAACATCACAGCGCTCGTAGCGTGGATAGTTCTGATGAAGATACGTAAAATAGGACTTGAATTAACGCAGGGATTTTAGTTTCATCGTGATCAAGAAAGCACATTGGCTGACAGTCTCGAAAGGTAATCTCTCTCTTGCATTTAACCGAACGGAACCTTCTGCTCACGCGCACACACTGAACCTCTTACGCACAACACGCACACTGAATCATCTGCACACACACACTGAACCTCCTGCACGTACACTGAACCCACGTTGCTAGTATGCACGTGTTAATTGCACCTCAAGAGTCGGAAACCTAAAAAGCCTATACTTCTGTTAATGGTATTCTATTCTTGAGGAACGAACGTTAGAGCTTCTAATACGAAAGCAACATAACATTTGATGACTTTGGCAGCTCAGCTTTGCAATAATTGAACTGACAACGTTGATGAAAGTTACAGCAGTGAAGTTTATGACCACCATTATGCCCACGCCACAGCCGAATGATTTCGCTGTGTGCACAGCTCTGCCCGCGTGAACTCCAGGCTTTATTCAAGTGCTAATTAGAGGCACGTCATCGGATTATAATGTTTGGGTAATACGAAGTCTACGTTTAACTTTCCAATTCTCATCAAAGAACGCGTGACGTGTGCATACATTTCCAGCTAATGAAAATTTGATATTCATAGGAAAGAGGCCGCAGGAAACGGTATCGTACATAGACCAGAGAGACGCTCGGCAGTAGCCATGGAAAATTAATAAAGCTTTAAAAGAAGCGTGCGTTTTTTGGAGAGGGCGCAGTGACCGCACTGCATTTTCAATGGGAAACCGAGCAACACGAGGCTTCTCGTCCCCACTCCCTGGGGAACACACTGGTCTCTCACTGGAGAACTTGGAGCACGGAAGTGCAAGACGAACTCGAGAGCTTGGAGCACGGAAGTGCAAGACGAACTCGACAGCTTGGAGCACGGAAGTGCAAGACGAACTCGACAGATTGGAGCACGGAAGTGCGAGACGAACTCGAGAGCTTGGAGCACGGAAGTGCTGCACGAACTCGACAGCTCGGAGCACGGAAGTGCTGCACGAACAGTCCAGTGCAACAACCAGCAGCAGCGGCATGCCGCATGATCAATACATCGCAATGCATTATGAACCTCAGTGCGACGGCCTGGCTTGCATTGTTATAGTAAATAGAACACGACCTCGGCCGGAAGATATGTTTTAACTTCTCCTAAGTGAAAAGCGTTAGGCAGTCCTCCGTAAGTGGTTGGGTTCAGTTACCACTTTTATCGCACCAAATTAGGGGTTAAAATTTGCACACAAGGTCCACGACGGTGGCAATGAGCACGGAACGGAACCTTAGGATGACGGATTTCAGTTCGGCGGCCACCGACAGGGGAACATTTTGCCTCAGCCAGAAGCCTCGTAGAAAATATCGAATTGTGCCGCCTACATGATCTTTAGGATCGATTAAAGTTCTGCAAAATATACGAGTACTTTAATTCATTCAGAAAGACCAGACGAAAGCCTAGACTCACCAAAGACGGAGAATGCAATAGGAATCGTTTATGTGTAAAATTTGTTAAACTTTGTCTTTAAATATGCACGATAAAGCAGAGGTGTCTTGCTGGAGAACATGTGCTTTCGCAAGCCAAATTTATGCACAATTATGCAAAACTATGTACAATTATACATCTATTTACTATTTATATGTATCTACCATTTTATGAGTATTTGCATACAAGTGAAGTGGCTACAGTCTTGCCTCTTGATAATAACAAAACTTAAACACAAATTTCTATACCTTTAAAAGAATAATTGAGATTTCAAAAGGGAAAAGAAATTATAACTGGTACAGGATGTGGTGCTCTCAACTTTGTGGTGCCTTCAACTTTATGGTGCTCTCAACTTTGTGGTGCTCTCACCTTTGTGGTGCTCTCACCTTTGTGGTGCTCTCAACTTTGTGGTGCTCTCAACTTTGTGGTGCTCTCAACTTTGTGGTGCTCTCAACTTTGTGGAGTTTTCAACTTTGTGGTGTTTTCAACTTTTGAGACTCAACATGCCAGAAACCGTTGCATGCTTAATTTCGAGATCGATTGATCAAACAAAAATCCTAACTCAAATATTAAGTAGTGACGTCAACCTCCACACGCAGGGTAGGAAAAATTAAAAACCACTGAGCACCTCATCACAAAATTGCCAAAAAAGGTGCACCAGAATAACACCTGGAAACTCCCCCAAGATCCCACAGACACATCGAGGGCGCAGCCAATATCTCCCATTGACAGCGCGTCTTCAAACGCGCCAGGAGAAGACAAAGCAGCCTTCCTACAAAGAGAAAATTTTTACCAAAGGGCGACTGAGGAAGGAGAACTCCATGCGAGAATACAGAAGCGAAGTAAAATTAAGCCCTAACACTCATACTAATACAGGAACAGGAAATAACGTGCAAGCATTTATTACGGGGCCGACTGCCAGTGGAAAATGCATCTCCAATGGTGCCGTGATGCATCGTAAAATTCCTGACTCAGACGACGAAGGGACGAAGGAGCACTGATTTCGATGACGTAGTCATTGCGGAGAATCTTTGGAGTCGATGAAATAAAAAAGGTAAAGAAAGGAACACTCGCCTCTGCTGTGGGATGAGGGGAACTTGTGGAGCCTGAAATGAAAGGAATAGCGACCGCGACCAGCTCGTAATGTTCGGAACTTTGTCCGTCATTGTGTGCTACTGAACTCGCTATTTCCGAGGCCTGAGCCGCTATAATTCACAGCAGCACACAATACGAGGACGCCATGAAGGAGCACGCAATGCGGGGGGCACAATGATGCTTAACGCAATACAGACGACACCATAATAAAGCATGCAATACGGACGGTACACTGAGCAGCACGCAATACGGACGGTACACTGAGCAGCACGCAATACAGACGGTACACTGAGCAGCACGCCTCACTGAAGAGACCATACAAAGACACGCCACACAGGAGACACCATACAAATACATGCAATAGAGATGTTATCATAAAAACTAAAAAAAACAATTGCGGCAGATGCCGGCTGCTCCGAGAGCAGGTCGGCATTTCGGACCTGGAGGTCAACTCCTGGAGACACATTCATCGGAGCTCTCTGTGGCATCTTCTTTATTTAACCTTGCAAGGACCAACTTTTTTCTTAAATAAACGAAATATTGGGCGGACATTCGTCCGTGTTTGACAGTAAAAAATAAAAGATAACTGGATTAATACGGCTGATTCCCATGACTGCTTTCAGCGGTCCTTGAACTCGCAAAATCCTTACAGGTTTTTTGGGTCAAGTTGAACTTTTATAAAGGGATTATTAAACAATTTTTTTTGTAACAGCCAAGTGTCTAGGTGTTGGTTAGGTCAAAAATCCGTACCTACATGAAATGAGATTTGAAGAGAGCGAAAAGACGGGACCATTTAGTTTCCACCGCGCAAAAAGTGAAACCTACGCACAAGGTATTTTCTCACACAGGACCCCCTGGGCATAGAGACGGAAATTTGAGAATGAAGAGGGAGAAAAGACAAAGAAGACCTAGCGAACAAGGCGTGAAAATTGAAAGAAGCAAAGTGGGCACGAAAGACAGAAGCCCAAAAGGCCTAGCTAAAGCTGAGGTAATTCAAGTCTTTAGGTAATGGGAACGAAAATTTTGAGCGTATCATAATTTTTAATGATATCAGTATCATTAGAATTGGAATGAGCAAAAATAAGTTAATCAGCAAAAGCACGCCAAATTACGTACGATACCGCAAAAGATCAAGGGCAAGGACTTCCACCCTAAAAGTTTCGTTTCGTTTATAACCATGCAATTTGAACTTAGTTTCAAAAAGTTATAGATGCAACGGCTTCTTCACCTGCAACTACTCCAGGTGTTCCTTCCTAAGCCTTCTAGAACCGCGTCGTATCCTCATGTCAGCTAGTCTTGGAACGCAGTTAAGAGCGGTCCTTCATGAATAGAATTGAGAAAAACGTTGAAGCGCTTCAGTCATCCCTCTACTCGGTTGTTCTCACCTTCGCTGACGTTCCCTCGAGGCAAAATTGCTTTCCGAAAGCGTGAGGCACATTCTTCCTAGGTCAGGCTAACAACCGAGGGAAATTTTGTACTTCATTTCTTCTCTGTGTTGACTCCTAATTGCTTTTGCATCAGTGCAGCATACAGGGAATGTGTGTTACTTGTGGCATGAGGCACATGTGGGTTACTTGTGGCATAAGGCACATGTGGGTTACTTGTGGCATGTGTGTTACTTGTTGCATGTAGCGTATGTGTGTTACTTGGTGCGAGAGCTCGTGAGGTTACCTAGGTAGTGAGGGTGCTGGTGGAGTTACCTGGGTAACGCAGGTACAGGTAGGGTTCCCTGGGTAACGCAGGTGCGGGTGGGGATACCTAGGTAACGCAGGTTTTGGTAGGGTTACCAGGGTAATCCGGGTGCGGAGAGTAGAAATATAATCTAGAGTGCTCTGAAGGACATTTTCTTCCACACATTGATAGACAGACGTCGTAGGTCCTGTAAAATCCAATGTCCAAGCAAGTCCAAAACTGCAATTGTGAATCCCCAAGCCAAATAGAACTGATATATAGAACATTTCAACATTTCTACAAGGCACGAGGTCACTGAACCTTACAGTTCTTTGATCTGAATCTTATTGATTAATCACGAATGTAACAACATGCAAACCAGAACACAACTCGGTTTGCATTCACAAAATTTGCAATGGAATAAAAATATGAGCTCGCCAGATTGTAGGGGGACAGAACGCCTCCCCCCCCCCTGAAACGAGTACAGGGCGTACTCTATGTAACACATTACAGAACAGATCGGGGCATGTACAGGCATAACTTGCCAAAAACGTGATGTAGCGCACGCCTATCAAATATACTTTTTTAATATGATCTTCCTTCGTCTCAAATTCACGAGTTTCATGACACAACACATGGGACCTGCAACTTAAAGGCTCGAGTCTGTCGCGTCGGCCATAGCGGTCAACGTCTCAATCTGGATTAGCAAAATTAAACAAAACAGAATTATAAAATTAAAATTTTAATACCATGTCAATGATAATGGAAGAACTGAACTCATCGGGGGATAAATAAAAATACCCAAAACATGAAACGACGTTAGAACCATAATGGCAGAAGCAGCAAACTTGACTGGTTAAACAAAGCACCATCGAGCACGTCACCACACAGCCAGCAGCACCGGCGCACGACGGTGGAGCACGTGCCGGTGTTTACACGCGCCCCTGCGACCTAATCGCGTCGCCCGTCAGAGGCACGTCAGTTCCACGCGCAGGAAGCAGGAGGCTTCTGGTACTCCTGCTGCACCAGACGCCTCTGACGTAAACAAGAGCTGGGAAGTGCCCGTAACTTTGTCGTGCTAGACACGGTCGGGCACCGATGTTTCGACATCCTCTGGTATACGAACTGATGCAGTGTGGGGCACCGATGTTTCGACATACTCTGGTATACGAACTGATGCAGTGTGGAGCACCGATGTTTCGACATTCTCTGGTATACGAACTGAAGCGGGGTTACTCCGGTGAGAACGGTACTCCAGCTGTGGAGTGAGGACTAGAAGAGAAATGCAGGACACTTCCTCAAGACGTCGCATTTGTTCCCGGGAATGAAGGGGAACATATGGCTGCAAATATGCAGCCGCGTGCAAGAAATGCGAATTTAAGAAGAAATACGAATTTAAGAAGAAATACGAATTTAAAAAACAAATACGAATTCAAGAAGAAATACGAATTTAAGAAGAAATAATACCCGTGCGGACGGACTCTCACCACTCCATCGCCGCGGGTTAGGACAGGCGGTCTGTGCAAAACCTCTCGGTGAGGGGAGACTCGATGGAAACTTTGAGCAATGAGAGAGAAAGGAGTCGTTGGGGCAGGACATCGAGGCAGAGAATGGCCTCGCTTTGCTTGCATGCGAACGCAGAATTCACATCAGCAGACCATCAGTTCTGAGACGCCGCCTTCGACCGACGGCCAATAGAGCGCAGGCAAATATGAAGCACAGGGTCGATACTCGTAACTCTTAGGGTAATAGAACGCCCTCCCTGAATATTTCTGAAGCCCGGGGTTCTGAGGCGAGCGTTTGGGAAGCCCAGGGTTCTGAAGCGAGCGTTTGGGAAGCCCGGGGTTCTAAGGCAAGCGTTTGGGAAGCCCGGGGTTCTGAGGCGAGCGTTTGTGAAGCCCGGGGTTCTGAGGCGAGCGTTTGGGAAGCCCGGGGTTCTGAGG
>VOMN01016192.1:0-14033 GCA_014899125.1 Orchestia grillus | reverse complement strand
CGCCGCTGCCACTGTTAGAGTTGTAGCCGCCGCCGCCGCCGCCGCTGATGCTGTGGTTCGACGCGTATGGATTATGAGCGATGTTTGGGTTAGATGAGTATGGGTTTTTGTGGATGCTGGTGCTGGATGAGTAATGAGTGGGGTGGTTCTTGGTGTGCTTTGAGTATGAACTGCTGTTCATGATCATGGTGGATTTCGATGGCTTGCTCATGTTGCAACTTTTGTAGAGATTTGTTGCAGAATCGCTGAGCGGCGTCATGCGCCCAGTTATGGTGCTTATGGGATCCAATTTGCCCATCTTTGTGTTCTCTAAGATATTCAGATTACATCCTTTGTTTCCGCCACCCCCACCTCCGCCATAGCTCTGCCGACCACCACATAGTTCCTCGAGGCTGCGATCAACGTTCCGACGACCGCCGCTCGTAGGAATATTGAGTCTCAAAAGCTCATCAAGATCCAACTCTTCATCGCCACTACCTGCTGTGCTCGTATTGCTCAAATTTCCGCCACCTAAGTTCCCTGATAAATTTCCCCCAAAGTTAGTCGATAAATTACATGCGATATTTCCACTTAAACTTGGAATATTAGTGGCGCTTCTCTCGGGCCGCGCTATATGACCGGACCCACTGAGGGTCCTGCTCAGCTTCCGAGGGCTGCTCAGACTGCTGCTGGATCTGTTGCTCTGAGTACTGTTCGCGACGTTGCTGGCTCTGCTGCTCGTCCTGCTGCTAGGCCGATTAGTCATGATCGACCCGGGTGCAGGAAAAGTCCCACATGAGGAGAAATTTCCTGCGGGGGAATAATTCCCGGACGCAGAGAAGTTCCCAGAAGTCCTACTGCTAGATCTTCCCCCGCCACTGGTACCGCCGTCTCCCCTGTGTTTCAGAATAGACGGGTGCTCTAGGTTCATAGTACCCGACGGTTGTCTGGTTTGGGACTGCAGTTCGTTCGAAGATGACACCGGTTGATGCTCAGGTATGCTTGGAATAGAAGACGTTAGATTACGCTTTTCCCTGCTTTTTAAAGTTCCTATCTGAGATAATTCTAGGCTGGCCGACGAACTTTGAAGACTCTGTGGCGGGTCAATGCTAAGGGGAGAAATGTCAACATCCAAAGGCTGCTTGAGGTCGTAATGGGCTAACTGAAGAGGCGACAGCAAAGGAGTATGTATGGGCGATATGTTGACTGTGAGCGGAGACACGTTATTGAAGTTCAAAGGTGAGAGAGGATTCCCGCGCCTGTCTTGAGGGTCTAGAGGCGCCGGAGACGGAGTGTGAGGAGGCAAGGGAGACAAAGACGATTGAAGAGGCGATGTGCTTAGGCTACGAGGTGAAGGAGTGATGTTTAGAGGTGACTGGCTGTTGAAACTTAGGGGTGACGAAGCAGAGAGGTTCTGCTGAGACGAAGATGGGTTCAAAAGAGTTGAAGTCGCTGTAGAAGGTGAAGGCGTCCTAAAGTCCACTTGCACCAAAGGTTCTGGTGTGGTGTCTCCGATGAGAGGACTATTGGTGAGGTTTGATGGAGATGGAGTAGGAGTGGAGGTAGTGGAGAGGGATGAGGGGGATGAGGGTGTAGGGGTGGGGGTGTTAGTCGCGTTTGAGGAAGACGAAGGACTGTTGCGATATTGCTTGCGTTTAGGAGCCGGTGCTTGATTGCCGTGTTTTTGTAAACGCTGCTGATGTTGGTGTTGTTGGTGGTGGTGATGATGGTGGTGGTGTTGCTGCTGGTAGTGAGCTTTGGAGTGATGGTGTTGCTGATGCTGTTGTTGCTGATGCTGTTGTTGGAGTTGCTGCTGCTGAGGTTGGAATTGGTATCGTAGATCTTGATGGCTATGATGGTGATTGTTATTATTGTTTGTGCTTGTTATTGTTATAATGGGGGGCGGCGGCAGTGGGGGTGACGGCGAGGATGACGAATATGGACGAGGCTGTTTTTTCTCAGCCACCTTTGCTGATGCGTTGTAACCCTTCTTCGATAAACGTGAACTATTCACTTATTGCATTCCTTTTTATCACGGACGCCACCTCGGCGCGGCCTGTGATGAGCTGCTCGAGGCCTCGGGCATCATGAATTTTTCCTAGAGTCTAAATTGAAGTAGAAGTTACAACCTACATATTGGGACGTCACGGACACGATCGGTCGCACGTCCCTGCTGCGCTGGTTCGCTTCTTCAGCCCGTGACTGCAGCGCCAACACTTCCGAGGCACACCTCAGTTCGACAGTCTCTAGGCATCGTAATTCAAGGTTAAATTATACACATTCGTGCTTCGCTATTATTAGTTAAACTAGTAACTAATTCACTAACTCCTTCTAAGTATCCGCAGTTGAATAAACGTGGTGTCACAGTCAATACTAAAGCTTCGTGGCCTTGCAGGCTTGACTTTTGACTTCACTAACTAGCGACACGTCCACAAAGTTCATTCTCACCCAGTCAAACTACGCGTTGACTGAAATTCTAGGACACCTACAAATATAGTTTACAAAGCGACGTACAAATGTATGATTGGTGAGAAAACTAGTGACCAGAAGCGGACTATTAGCTCGGCAACACTAACACATAGACGACGCTTTCTTTCATGCCTTAGAGATTTTGGCAACATAAATACGTGCATTTTACGGCTTCAATTAAACCGGAGCTTGGAAATGAGAATTCGTGCCTTACGCTCACCGAGCGTAAAATTAAAGAAACTGCTTCGTTGAATTTACGTACCCTCGGTGTAAACTCACTGTTCCTTTCGTCGCTGACAGGATCTTTCTTTTTTCTTTCGTTCTCTGTCCCCTGCGTGCCTTCTTTAGAATATGTTCTTGCCAGGCAGACTCGCATCAAAAAAATAAATTCACTTCCATGTTGGTAGCCTCACAGCTTTCACTGAACTCTCCCGGTGCGTCTAACGAATTTGGACTCGAACTCATTTATTTGTTCTACACTAGTGCGCACCGGCTCAAAAATAAGAAAATGAACTCAGAGAAAAAATTGTACAACTAAACATAATGAGCGATGAATGGAGAGTTTCTCACATCTTTCCAGCCATGTTTCACTTCTTTCTTTCGACAACAAATCGTGCAAAGTTTCATAGCTGCAAGGGAACATGACATATTAGAATTAAACATCAAAAGAATTCAATATAATTGAACATCATAAGTAATTCACAAATTAAACTTTAATAGAGCCCTTCGCTGGCCCAAATATTGAACTCTTTACTCTCGCTGTCATTGCTTTCACATATGTTCTGTTTTCTCAAGCAAAAATGCCACCAGCCACAAAAAACATTTTCCCATGGTTTTTGTTTGTTCTACATGCAATGTAGTATTGATGAGTCTTCAAGAGAAAAATAATATAATATGGTAAAACCTTAGTCTACTCGTAAACAAATAGCTTGGGTAGCAAGAGGTTAACGATGTCACTATGTTAACTTGTTCTGAGCGGTTCAGAAAAAGGTTGGGTAGTGGTTCTCTTACAACGAGTCAGGGCAGACGACGAGGTCCAGGAACAAGGTCTAGCTCTTTTCTCGTGAAGTGCTGTTGCTGGACTGAAAAAAAGAGTTAGCAAGAATAAAACTATGCCATAAGGAAGTTAGAATCATGGATGCACACCTCCCGTAATGACAGCAAGAGTGCACATGAGGGAAGAGGTTGTTTACTTGCCGTCAGGGCATACAAGAAGTAGTAGTAGTAGTGGTGAGAGCAGCGCTTCAAAAACTCAGACTATCTCGCACCGAAAGAGTAGGGACCATTTAGTATGGACTTAGGAGAACGGGGAATCTATGCACGGGTGTGTTCCCACACAAGATTCCCTGCGCATAGAAACAGCAAGTTAAGAAGGAAGAGGAAGAAAAGACAAATAAGAAATAGCGAAGATGGAATGAAAACGGAAAGAAGCAAAGTGGACACGAAAGATAGAAGTCCCGAAGACCTATCTAAAGCTGAGGTAGTCTAGCAGTGCTCTCCTGTAGGCCAGGGCACATAAAAAGTTCTATGCTCGAGAAGTTCGATTCTCAAGCCAACTGTATCGCGAAGGACATGTCAAGATTGGAAGGGGGAAGAAAATGTCAATATTTTGCGGCAAAGCAGTAAATTACCCGCATAGTTATTGTTGCCAAACATTAAAGCTGGCAAACCTCAGACCCGACTCAAAATTTTCCATATGCGACAATACCATCAACAATTTTTGTGCTAGAGAACCATAAGGACTTTCTAGGAGCTTCAGCATAGCAATGCATCGACAATGTGGCAGTCTGAGTCAGACGCCAGCAGCCAAAATGGCCAAGATTTGATCAAATTTGAAACCCTCCTTAAGTATGCATGCAGGACTCATATTATTAAGCTCACACTCTCCGGTCCGGTGGGTCTCTCAAGCACATCAGCTTACGGTTAGTTACAATCGGATAAATTGCTACACGAATGCCACCATCAATTTCGATGCAGGCTATTTCTGAAATGACTGTAACTTTAATCCAGCGCTCTGTCACAATGGGATATCAGCAGGCCCGACTGCCCAGCAATAGTGATAAATGGAGAGGCAAGCTAATCGTGCGCTGGCGTGATGAGACACACTTTGATATGTGACCCATTCGCTACCGTGAGATATAGGTACGTCCCATCGAAATTTGTAAGCCGTTGGGAGAGATCTATGACCCCGAAACGAAATACCAATTCGAGAACCTACCATGAATAATTTTCAGGGAAAGCCTTTTACATAATTTCTTGCGTTGCCTTGAATTTTCCTGATGGCCTGTTCAATATGCACCATATTATGGGCCACGGCAGCGGAAACTTGCAGATGAAGGACAAAGTCTTCAGTACAAAAAGGATTCAATGAATACTCGCTAGAAGCCTCTAGAGGGATGGAGCTCGATAGATTCGGTAACTTTTTCACGACGACTGCTGGACGTCAGGAGTTTCCTGAATAATTGTCCTTGCATTATTAAAATTCCGGTGTTACCTTGAAACATTCCCAACTGGAGCCATTGCGTGGGATGATCAAAACGTGGATTTTTATTAGTATCGAGTCGACGGAAAATTTGTGCTTTCATTAAATCTTTGCAGAACGAGATGGCCAACAGGTGACAGCACGAGTGCGATTTAGAGTTAGGGATGTCCGTAAATGTTCTGAAAGAAAACCTTTTATTCATTTCCAAACAAGAATCACGCTCGGATTGTTTGACTATAGAGGGCTACTCATCACTCTACGTGTTAATTCCACTAAATAATTAATTGTATTAAGAGGAACACGTAAAAAATATTACGCGGCACAAAATGAGTCAAAAAACAAACACTTAAGAAATACAAAAAATCAATGCAAAATTTTACGAAGGTTGTGTACACGGAATTTAAACGGGCTGCTGAATTGTCTAATTAACCTACTAACATCCAACCACCTGACGACGGACCCTTCATTCACAACGGGTAATTTTTTTAGATTAGACGAAATTAAGAAATTCAGAAATTGAAAAACTAATCTTTTTCTCCGTACTTAGAGTATTTTCAATCAAGCTAGCACTACTAATATGTGAATGTCTTATTATTAGGCCAAACATCATACGTTTTTGATCTATAAGTGGTAGAAGAGCATCTAAACGTTTCCTGTGCCTCCACTCTCAGATGGTGTGCCAGAGTGGGGCGTATGGGCCCTGAGACTTTAATACAGGAGTGGTCTGAATCGTAATTCGAAGATTATTTGTGAAACAAAAAAAGGAACGCTATCAGTAGTGCGTATAGAAGAACGCTTTACAACTTATGGGAGAAAAATACTCCAAAGCTGAACTAAAGTTATATTATGTAATTTTTTCCGACTGGGAGCTGCAGTAGTACAACGATATATGTATAGTGAATAATAGCCTTGCAATACCATTATTGTGTGAGCTGCTGTCGAAAATTATGCCTAATTACTTTTTAGTATGCGAGTCTATTTTTTAAGCTCGAAGTCCCATTAAAAATATCACTACATAAAGCTCAACTCATTGTGCATATGTATATACATATACACGCATATTTGTAATAGTACCAATTTGTACCAAAGAAGTGAAGCAATTCGTACCAATTTGTACCGAATAGCAGAGTAACCAGTACCAATTCGTACTGAAAATACAGAGCAATTCGTATTTAACTTTAGCCATAAAAGAAATAATTTGTAAATGTTGGACAGGTAATAATTTGTAAGAACTGTAGGAAAAATATAACTATATTTGATAAGGGATGTACGTTCGTGATTCTTTTAGCTTTTTCAGTAAAAAACCCCGCCATTCCACTGAATTTCACAAAAAAATCTACGGACTTTGAAACTGAGATTTAACTATCTTTTGCGCGAATTTTCCTAAAACAAGATATGCATTTGTTACTTTTCATTTCTTAATTAGTCGTGCAGTTACATTCCAGTGAAATATTTCTACCTAATTAGTTGTAAAAAACAGTTAACAAAGTCTCATGAGCAATCGTAGCGAGGGGACAAAATTCTCTTGTTCACAACTTGGAGGTACACTGACCGGAGAGAACTTTTTGAATGATTTCTGCCTGCGAGTTTCTGAGAAGGTCAAATTTAGATAAAAAATGTTAGGCAATGTTTTAATTTCCTAAAGAGTAATTTTTTCGTACAAAACACCTACAAAAAACACTGTAGTCCATAAAAAACCGCCGGCAAGAGAAGCAGATTACTTTTGAATAATACTGAAAATTAAATTTACGGTACGGCACGTCTTCAAGACTAAAATTTCTTGATGTTCATAAGAAAAACCGTTTGCACAATTTTTTGAAAACTTGAAGTTGAATTTATATCAAGACTACGCCAATGATTCTCATCCATGAACATAAAATTTTGAAATTCAAGTGAACGTGCTCAAGTGTGAATTCATCGAATGATTACGTCTCTTTGGCAGCGAAGAATTTAACTATTTTCATGATGCAGTAAAATAATTCACGTCAGAACCACGATCTATGGCATCTCTACACCAGAATCTGAAAGTGAATGTATAGTGTATATTATATGTGCACATGCACCGCGGCATGCACCGCTAGCTCAAACTCAACGGTTCACTGCTCACCGCTTCTAATTAAGAGCCAATAATCTTTACTTTAAATACCCATGACGCCCTCTAGTACAACAAAAATAAATCAAATAAAACACCAGACGCCCGCAGCATGCTAACGCAGAGCTACCATTCATAACAACCCAATGCGGAAAAAGACACCAGATAAAACAGCTCGTAACATGGATACCAACTGAGGGGCGCCGCAACACCCAGTCGCAGGGAACCCACACTAATAAATGCATATTTTTGCGATGTCTCACCGGTCATTGGGCCTCTCGTTCAGGGCCGTGACCCGCTCGAGGTGTGCTCAGTGCGCGGACCTGCTGCCTGTGCAACGACAGCTCTCGCATCGAGGAGAAAGCGCTCGGATTTTCGGCGGAATCCGACGGTCGCTGTCCTGATTCCGTCGCACCGGAAAACTGACGGGCCTTCCGGAGGCGGATTAGTGGGACAGGCAAGAGAGCTGCAATGGACGTGGAAGAGGGAGGAACGTTGGTGCTGTGTTCAGGTAGAAGGTTAGTCGTGCAATTCCCATGAATGACTAGTGGATGAATCAGGGGATGTAAAGATGGATGATTGGTCTCAGTGCACAAGTGGAGGACTGGGGGGTGAAATTCTAGTGGAAAACTTCAAGTGATGTGTTGATGATGGGGTATTGGTCGAAGACTGGAGGTGATGGAAGTACAAGTGTACTGCTGGCAGTCAAGACGGAGATATGAAGAGGTATTTGAGACTAAATAACAGAAGATTATTAACTTTAGTTACGATTCTATCATGGATTTTGTATATTCGAAGTTTTATGTAAGGCACATTACACGCGAGTTGAAATTTCGTTACGCACTAACTGTAGCAGTCGTGTTATACCTCGCATAAGTCTACGGTATTTCAAACAAAAATTTAACTTACTTGGACTACCAATTAATTCTAACTCTATATACGGATTGCGAATAAGTAAAAAACTTACATAGCAACATTGAATATGGTAAAACTCCAGTACCAAGTGCTAAATAACACAACTTATGGGTTGGTTACTCGTTTCCCCCTGGCCGCCATTGGTGACCGTTAATAACCTATGAATTAATTTATTCAGACCGGTTATAAAAGCATACGAATCTACAGGTCATCGGGAAAAAGTGTTGGTACGCTGTCGACGATCAATAACGAGCCACTAAATAAATATCATACTATTAAATATCCTACGAAATATAATGAAGTAAAGCCACAAACGAATACTTTAATGTTACACGGCGTAGACTCCACAAACAAAGTATGCGATACTTGACTAACAATTACGGAGCGATGAAACGTTAGAAACACTTTTTGACGGCACTCTGTATGCACGTCGATTTAAAATATTACGCTATCTTGAGTCCGGTGCTTCTCGCCAGGTGAGCTTGTGTCAGGTGTCCGAGTGTTGACTTCGCGGGGGTCCGCTGTGTCAAGCATCAACACACCAGCACGTGTGCCCTAATAACTAGCAGCATTGAGCGATAAATTAAAGACATAGGGTTTAGTTTATCGTTTCAGCGAAATGTGTTAACTCATCAATGCCGAGTGGCAGAGATCTTGCCATGTTAGGCGCTGCCATTTTCAAGTTCATTTGTATGTTAACGGGCTCAAATTCACTTTTTGAAATCCAGTAGCGAATGCGACACGTAAGGCACTTGCTAATGTTTGGAAAAGCATGTTTGTTTTATTCAAACAATCATTCAAACATGCGCATGTCAAACAAGGAAAAAAGTTGGTTACCAGCAAAAAATAATACAAACTCGAAGACGAGAAGATTAATTCAGTTGAAGTTCTACGGCGAAACAACTTTGAGAGTCGGTCCCTGGCAACCAAGAGATATAATCATGAGTCGCTAAATGCATTTCCCACGGAAGTAATGAAAAAAATAGAAGAGAAAACAAGAAGCACTTCTGAGCTTACCTGGATTCTCCGAGAAACTAAACTAGAGTGGTCATTTGAGAGGATCTAGCACTTGTGAATTAGGATACAATTTATTGACCTTAGTTCAGGGGCACAGATGATCGCTGTACTTATGAAGAACACATTTTTGACCAACAGGCACACAAATTTGTATTATAATTGTATTGTGTCATACTTCTCTGAGTCCTGTGACAACATGACTAATATGTATACTGTTCGACAATCGTAGATTTCCGTCAGAAAGTCTACGGAAAATTTAACGAAAATTTAACTTACTCCTACTTTCCATTAAGTCCACATAGGGATTGGGAATAAGTAGAAAACAGATATAAAATCATTGAATATCTTATATTTTCAGTCCCAAGTGCCAGTTAATTGTACACAGCCTACCATGGCAAGTTCTGCACGCCAATATGATTTCAGTATGATTCATTAACGTAACAAATTTAGTTCACAAATCTGTTAAGCCAAATTGACATTTTATTGCAGACTCGAAGTGAATATTGGGCACGAGACCACATAGCCTTACACATGTTTCCAAGACAGGTCCTTAAAGTGGCATTTCCGTTACTGGCTTTGAAAATAAGATACCTGTCTAATTTATAATTACTCATATTAGACCTTGAATTTCTTATGTCATTTCCGTCGATGGTCTTGGAATTTACCCTGTCGATATTTCCAGTAAAAGTGAAGGAATTTCTCCTAACATCATCGGTTCCTGTGCTGGAATGTCATTGGTCGATATTACGATTACAGGCTTCACAATTTTTCATAACGATGATAGCAGTACGAGTACCTCTCTGTGCAGGTATTTTCTACCGTCAGTTCCCCATCGTTTTCTTCAGTCATAAATAAACCAGTTGTAAAACTGGCTATTTCTGTGAAAATAAAGCTACTTACTCGCATCGAAAAGTTATTCATTTGCTCCGAGATGTGTCTACTCTTGCCGAGACCTTCCACTGCTGTACCCCATCAAGAAAGATTCTGCTTGCTTCCCTACTCCTCGGTCCCTGCTGCTGCCGCCGGCTACTCATTGACGCCAGCTGCCGCTTCTGCACCTGAAAGTCGTTCTTGCGCGGCTGTTGTCTCAGGAACATTTCTCCCAGCAGTTTTTCTGTTTGTTTTACTAGTTCTGCTTCAACCGATCACTGGAAAACTACATTGCTGTGACAACTGACGCAATAGTTCTCGATGTTCCATTTTCAGCCCTTGCCGGACAACTGTTTCCGTTACAGCTGATGCAATAGTTCCCGACGTTCCATTTACAGCCCTTGCCGGACAGCTGTTTCCGTTACAGCTGACGCAATAGTTCCCAACGTTCCATTTCCAGCCCTTGCCGGACAGCTGTTTCCGTTACAGCTGACGCAATAGCTCCACTAAGTGTTTCTCTGGAATGGCCTCTGGCGCAGGCTATTTCTGCAGCTGTCAGTCCGCAGAAGCACTCGCGGAAAATAAAGCCCCCGCATAAAGTCCGGCATATCCGAAGGGGAACTGAGGAAGCTGTTCTGCCGCGGTAGAGGGGGAGGGTCAGCTGAGGCAGAGCTACGGCTGACAGCGTCGGGGCTGTCACTGGCCGAGGCTGGCTAAACGATTTCGCGGCCTGAAGCAAGATTCACTTCTCAGCGAAATGCGGAATGTTGTCCCAGCTTGGTTTATATCTGAGGGCCAATTGACTCACAGTAAACCAGTACCAATGGATTAATTATCTTCGCAACGAGTTCGGTCGATACTTAGCATTATGCGATCGAATAAAGACTATTTGAATGTGAATGATGTCTTAATACAATGATGTATCGAGTATGAATTAAAATTTGAGTCGAAGTAACTGTAATACCAAAGTTATGTGGTGAACATCCGGCATAGCAGCATCAATGTGCCTCGATTTTGTGCTGTCAGTTCACAACTCACGAGTTTTTGTATTATTCACATGAAATGGTTAGAGCGACTTCACTCAGAAGTAAACCTATATCTCTCTTGTACATTTCTCTTACACTTTCACTAGTCTCCCTACGCCGAGCCTCTCCTACCCACTCCATGACCTTAACCTTCACATCAATTCTAGGAGCTGTCGAAGAGTTCTTAGATAACTCCTAAAATTTATTCTGGAATTTTTATTAACCTCTGAAATCTCAAAAAGAAAAAATTTACCCGATGAAACATAGATTTCAAAAGTGTATGGATAATAGTAAAATCTTAGGCTTAAATGTAATTATGTTATTTTGTGAAATAAACTTTTCAGAAGATTCAGATGAAAACATTCTGACTCTCTTTCGTGCATGTAGACACCAATTAAATGCAGCAATTTATTGTGTCTCAAAAGTCGCTTTTTCATTTCTTGTGAATGATAATAGGTGAGAACATTACTTGACTCATACTCTCTCTAACTCTCCATCAATGTTATTATGTTTAGTACACTCTTTTTCGCTGTCGCGTTTCCTTTAATAGCGCATCTGGCTACCAGTTTGACAGCACTGAATTTGAAAATTACCCTTCAGTGGAAAGTTACCAGGACATTTACAATATTTCAGCTACAGAAAATTCACATGGCACCATGAAAGACGTTCAATAATGAGCTCACTCTTACACCGTAGGGATGAGCCTCAATATCAACGGAATTTCCACGTCCACAGCGTCAGCAAATGACTAAAGGTCTTGCTCTTCTGCTTCGAAACACTGGAAGCCAAATTTTTCTTTTACCTTTCGAACAAATCATTTATTTCCTGAGACAACTAGGTATTAGACCGAAGAACAAGGCGCATCATCGTTCAGCCAAATAGGTGCCATGTCTGACACGCCTTCTCTGACTAAGAATGCAACAATCTATCTTTATTCAGAAACTAGACATGATTTGGACACACGGACACCTAATGCCCGTGAAGTCCACCAACTCGTAGGTGGGCAAGCAAGCCCGTGCTGCCCAACCAGGCCGAGGGACGCCCATTCGCCGCCCCAGTACACAGCCCCCGCAGCGCTGTCCAGCAAAATATTGGAGGTCGTGTGACGCAGCAGGAGCGATGCCTCTCAGCGCAGTAAAAGCGCACTTAACGACGGAGGGGAGTTTTTAGCGCCCAAGTTTGCGTTATTTACAAGAGTTCAGCGAAGAACGCTCTTTGAGAATCAGGCCAGGAGGTTCATTCGTGGAACTCGCCTCAAATTCTCTCCCCTTTAAAGTCCACAGGTTCAGAATGGATCAGAGTTCTGAGAAACCTGGCAAATATCCATCGTCAAAAGCGAACGCTCGCCGGCGAATATCGAGCTCTAATCGGTTTCCTGTTGAGTTTTAAATAAAGCGACTTCATTGAATTGAGTGACTTGACGGCGAAATAAGTTTTTTCAGTAATATTACTGTGCAAAGCATCAAACCTAGATTAACTTTAAAATGCAAGAACAATTCACATTTGTTACCTTTGTTGAATTCGATGAGTCATTAATGTAGAAAGTAATGGGAAAGATTCGCTGACAGCAACAAAAAATTATCTACTCCAAAATCTTCATACGTACGTTCATCACGAGTGAAATTTGATCTAGTTTCAAAGTCAGACGATTACTAGTTGTTAGTTAAACTATTGCTAGTATCATACTTAGCTACTAGATATAGCATTACTAGTAATCAACTACTGGTTGCGCCACGGCAATTTAATAGATATTAACTACTAATTAGAACTCATGCAACTGCAGAGTGCCCAGTAGAGAAGTAGCCTGTCGGCCTTGGGGCCATAACGCGCTAAATAGGTAGCCTCTTAGATCAGTTAATTATTTTGTATTGTAGCTACCAGCACTACTAGGTACTACTTTCTTCGTGGCTATCTTTAGTTACTCGTTAGTTCATTGCTGGTTATTATTAATTACCAGTTAAAATATTACGAGTTACTTCATTAATTTTGAGTTTTTACTTTCACCATTACAATCACTAGTTTGTCTTTCGTACACTGCCATTACAAGTTACTCATAGTTACTCTACTAGTTACCATTTAGATCATTACTAGTTTCTCCCACTTACTGTGCTAGCTACTACTTAGATTACTATTAAATACTTGGTCCATTACTAGTTATCAGTTAGACTATTTCTACTTACTACTTAGACTAGAACTGGTCACTACTTGGACCATTACTAGTTATTACATAGACCAGTACTAGTTACTACTTAGACCGTTACTAGTTATTACTTAAACCATTACTAATTATTACATAAGCTATTACTAGTTACTACTCAGACAATAATAGTTACGTCTTGTCACTACTTACACTAGACCAACCACTACCACCACTGCGCCCATCACCATATGCCCGTACAGCAACAGGGCCCACATACAACGGGCCCCAGGCCCAGCAGGGCCCCGCTAACGGGCCCCATACAACGGGCCCCAGGCCCAGCGGGGCCCCGCTCACATCAGCACTAACGGGCCCCACACTACGGGCCCCAGGCCAAGCGGGGCCCCGCTCACATCAGCGCTAACGGGCCACATACAATGGGCCCAGGCCCAGCGGGGCCCCGCTCACATCAGCGCTAACGGGCCACATACAATGGGCCCAGGCCCAGCGGGGCCCCGCTCACATCAGCGCTAACGGGCCACATACAATGGGCCCAGGCCCAGCGGGGCCCCGCTCACATCAGCGCTAACGGGCCACATACAATGGGCCCAGGCCCAGCGGGGCCCCGCTCACATCAGCGCTAACGGGCCACATACAATGGGCCCAGGCCCAGCGGGGCCCCGCTCACATCAGCGCTAACGGGCCACATACAATGGGCCCAGGCCCAGCGGGGCCCCGCTCACATCAGCGCTAACGGGCCACATACAATGGGCCCAGGCCCAGCGGGGCCCCGCTCACATCAGCGCTAACGGGCCCCATAAATCTGCGCGGCATAACCAAGCGGCCGCGCCGCCGATACAGCCTGCAATAAGGAGAGAAATGTCCGCCGCTTGCCCCTGAGCAGCTCCTTTTGGGGCCTGGCTAGGGCCTTTGTGTGGGTGTCGCGTGGTGCCCTTAGTGTGTGGGGCCTGTGTCGCGTGGTGCCCTTAGTGAGCGGGGCTCTGTGTCACGTAATGCCCTTAGTGTGAGGGGCCCTGTGTCACGTAA
>VOMN01016182.1:0-11409 GCA_014899125.1 Orchestia grillus | reverse complement strand
CAGTACCGACCCTATACCAGGTGTGGTATGAAATAGTAAAGGACGGTATAGGATTGTTGTTTCGGAACAACACACATCTTGCCGAAACGAATGTGCTTCTTTATGCGCAGCCTTATGGTCTCATTTTTTAAGTCTAGGAATATTCAACGAATCGTTTTCCACGTGTATATTATGAGATATCTCTTCCTTCTTCGCTGGAGATAATACGTTGGAGAACATTCAGGAGCTCCCAGTCGACCAGCCTTTGGACCTCACAAATCTTCGCCGTGAANCGTTGTACACTTTCCAGCTTCACTATGTTCTCCTTGGTGCCTGGATTCCATAGTTGGCAACAGTACTCGGCCAGGGGTAGGATCAGCGCCCTGAACAGCGAAAGCATCGGTTTCGATTCTCGTGTCTGGAAGATTCGTAAGATCCAGCCAATTTGTCGCTGACATTTTTGACTGTTAGGTTGATGTGTTCTCAGAATCGTCTGACGCAATATACTTAACTGTCTTGAAATGTTTATCTGTTTAATTTCCTTTTTGCATTTTAAGAGAATTTGGGGGGGGATTTTAAATCTGATAGTGTTCCGAATCCTAACGGATTAAATGAGTTCAGGACTGAGGCTTGTAAAATCATACAGTACCAAGCACCATGTATGTATTATAAAAACGAGTTGTGTGTTCCACCGTCATTCCCAAGCCTCTCAAACTAAGGAATTCCTCTATTAGTTGCTGAGATACGCGGGTTACAAAGTAGCAAAACTTTGAAGCCGTTTTCTGACGTTTCTCAAGAGCTGCGCTTGGTATCGTACGTTTCTAGGAGTCCTAAATTATTCCTTGTGTACGTAATTGCCGATGGTCTACGCGTGTCTACGTAGGTGCGCCATAACGCGAGACCCTCGGAAACTCGGGTTTTATAATTTGATCCTTGTACATTGCGTTCAATAATTTTGCTGTAAATTTATTCAAAAATAACTTCGATTTTAATTTTATTATTTAGTTTTAAACTTTTGAAAATAACTGCCACTTTAATTTATATTATTTGGTTTTGAACTTGAAACCATGTATATGTGAGTTATGAACACGCGTCTACAGTTATTGCGTGTAATTTTTCTGAGTTCATTAGTTCATAGCCTTTTTATTCGCGTTTTATAAATATTTGTACACTTCGGCCATTTTCAAAGGAAAAATTTGAAGACATTAAGTTCTTGATAATTTTTAAAGATTCTTTAGAAACGGGCTTCTGTGGGTTGAAAAAGTAGTCAAAAACTAGGACATGTACCTGCTTGCTAGAGTAAAGAGATGTAGCAGTTTTAGTACTTTTTCATTTATGTATTTTGACTGGCCAATAGGGCATATTTACTTACGTTTTCAATACGGGAACCTGTTGTACCGTAGACACTATGTATCTCAGATGTTGATTGTAGCCCACTCGGCAGGTTTTTCAGGAAACTACATCATTATTAGTAGTTCCAAATCTACCCCTCTGGGCACGTCTCGCTGTCCGTTGCTGTCACTTCCAACACTTTACTCTGTTCGTTGTTCTCATTTCAGTACCATGAGCAACTAACAGCAAGCATCCTAAGCAACACTGCCTTCCATGAACATTTTGCAGCTGCCATCAACAAAACTCTTGCTGACCAAGGCTATAAAGTTATCGAAGATGAGACAGAAAATTCTTCGGGCAAGAAAAACGTGAGTAGCACTGATACGGACGTCGTTGATGCGGGTTGCCCGAGAGCTGATCTACCTCAGCTGCCTCCAGACCCACATGCTGCTGAAACAAATGACGCAAGACGCAAAACTGAGGGTACTGATAATGTGGCTTCAGCATTGACCTCGAACGTTGCGGAGACGGTCAGCAAGATGATCATGGATGATCCGAACTACCAGGAACTGCTCTTTTTTGGACTCGGTAAGTTAAGGAATGTGGACTCGCCCTTTATAGACGTTGTTTTATGAGAAAATGCGAAGATAGAGCGGCGCTATGCTGCAACCGATCTAGCGCTCCTTGCGGGAATATGTTTACAGGGTGTCACTAAAACGTGCCGCCAAGGTATTTATGACTGATCACAAAGTATTTATTAAGTATTGTCTATCAAATACCGTATTAAGTATAGTTCAAATAAGTAATAAATAAATACATGAATATTGTTTGTCCCATATATTGAAAACAAATTGTACGATATTTAATAATAAACGCTTGATTCCGTGGAAAAAGGCAGTAACACTTCATTAGGACACCACGTGTGTTGGCAGAGCTTAGGTGCAGGTGTTTTAGAGAATGATCCTTACAGGCAGTTGTGGGTAGCTATATGTATCAGGATTTTAAAGTAATTGTGGGTAGCTATACTAGGATTTTCCATGCATCAGTGAGGCGTACGTGTGTTGTGAGATTTTCAACCGAGAATGTTAGACTGTCCACTAGATTATAACAAGTGGAAACCACTCGTTACCGTCTCCCTTGCACTAGATTATAACAAGTGGAAACCACTCGTTACCGTCTTCCTTGCACTAGATTATAACAAGTGGAAACCACTCGTTACTGTCTCCCTTGCACTAGATTATAACGAGTGGAAACCACTTGCTAAGCAGGCATGGTTTGGGTGTGGTATGCTCTTCGATGTGTGTTATATTGCACTCCAATGCAGCCGTTAATCAGTGAGAGCTGTGGCCTTTGGTGCGCACGGGAACTAACCGACATGTGGCCTTAGGGAATTCATGTTGAGGATCGGCGAGACACGTCTGAGCTACTAAGCGCTAGAAATGTCGATTTTCTATTAGGAATGGCGCTGTGTCTTAGCAGTTGTCTAACTGTTGCAATTTTTTAGGATTTTGCCGGCATGAGAGAGGCAGTTTTGTGTTGTACATGTTTATAATTGGATAAATAAAATTCTTGTGCGCAAATTATTCATTCGTCATGTTTATTGTAGTACTCCTTGTATCTATTGAAAATATGCTGAAGTATTTTCCATTTAAATTATAGCTGTTTTGCTACCTGTTCTCAGTCTTCTTATATTCAAATCCTTCTTTTAGTTAGATCATTCAAAAAATAGTCCAACTCATTTTGATTTCTATATATTTCATTGAACATGAAGTTTTATACATGGAACTTAGTTGTTTTTTGAACTTGATCTTACTTTCTCAGTCCAAACATCACACTTTGCTCTCATGTTACTTAACCTTACCACATCGCTTAACTCTTCATTGACCTAAAGGACCTCACGGTCGTGTTCCATAAGGCAGCTGATAGATTTTAGTAATCCACAAGCAACCTTATTGCATATATATTTGACTATGCAGCTAGTTTTTCCATGCAAAGCTACCAAATGTAGCCATTATAGGGTCAACAAGAGCGCTGCCAGACCCAATGTCATACTCAGGTTTAAATACCAAGCGCTGATTTTTAATGGTGTGTAAGTAACATACTACAATGGAGAATACAGCCGTTGCTCGTGTATGAAGCACAGGTACCAAAAGTGTTAACTTCATCTCTTTCCAGGCAATGAGAACTCTAACTCGAGAGATGGCACCTTACTCCAATCCTCTGGCATCAATTCATCCCAGCCAGACACGAACGACGGGACCCCAGACGCGGGAAGCCAGACCCCTGGCAGGTTGTTGTCCACCCCTGAGCCCCACTGCAGCTACACCAGCCCGTCAGAGGTCGCCCGCCCTCAACAGAAACTGAGGGACGCCCAGCGCAGGCCACCTCGCCTCCATACCGACCCCGGTCAAGGTGCGCTTCTCTAACTCGGATTTGTGCGAGTACCTGCTCATTAATTTATGCACAAGTATCATCCTAGGGTTGGATACACCGCAGGACTATCAACTTAATTAGGTACACTGCAGGACAATCCTATTAGTTGGGTACACCGCTGGACAATTCTCTTCAGCGTACCGTGAGCGCTCAGAGTGATTACCGTGACCTGAGTTTATCAATTAGAGAAAATCCTTTAAAATATTTACGGTTGCGTACCCTGTATTAATGCGAGTGAGTACCTGGTCAGTAATTCCTGCACAAGTAGCACCCTTTGGGAGGGTACACTGAAAGGGATTCTCCTTCAGCGTACCTTGGGGGACTTAGCCAACCTTGAGGCGGTTGGTACCCTCGAAGGTATAAGTAGGCAATACGGTTAGGTTGGTTAGGTTAGTCTATCGTACGCTGTGTGAACTAGTCACATCATGGGGACACTGTTAGGGTAGTTTAGCCATAGATGGGCGTTTAGGACTCACTGAGGTTATGTACGGCAGTATGTTTTAAATATCTCTTTTCATGTGAAGAGAGATGTTTTATTTATACATTTTTTCTTGCTCAAAGAAACTATCAAAACCAAATTATCCATCTAAAGTTCGGTTCTTTCATTATTGACTGTTCATGCTGGGCGTTTATGGAGTGGGCAAATGAGCGTATTAATCACCATAGTTTATTGCACTAAATATTGCAAATTGACTTAACTGATTCATTACAGAAAATTAGGCTAGTTAATTACTGTAGTTTTCTGCTTTAAACGGAGCGTTTTAATTGCTCTGATTTGTTTCAATATACATATTGGAATTAATCACTGCGATAATAATTGACGCAGCTATCGAACTTAACCTACACGCCTCATCAGCAAGCGATGACCAACAGTAACGGTCTGCACGTCAGGGACGATGTGTGTACAGTGGTGTGCCCACTGACGGCTCCGTGGCTGGTGTTCAGTGTTTTAAGTCTGGAATGGTAACCTAAACATTAGGTTGCGTGAAGGAGAGACGCTGAGTGTTAGATCCATTGGAAAAGATGAAAGGCAAACTAGGGGGCATGAGAACCCAGAGGTTATCATTCCGGGGCTAAGCACGTTGGTACGTTTCCCCAGTACTAAGTACCAAGAGTGTGAAAATTTCAGTACTAAGCAAGCTAACAGAACAGCACTCCGCTGTGTTGTTTATTCCGCTTTTCTTACACCGACAAATGCGTCAGGTCATTTTGTGGCACTCGATTGTGAAATTCGGATGCTTTCAGAAACGGATCGACCTTCCCTGGCAGAGGAGAGTCGACTCGTTTTTTGCCGACTCGAGTTTTATAACTATGGACAATTAAACTCGACTAAGACACGAGATTGCTCGTTCTTCTTTGACATCTCGTTGTACAAAGCGACCGTTCCTGAGTATGCTCGCGCATCTCGAGCGAATACAGTCGTTCCAAAATGTGTTTTCTAGTAAAATACCCTCGCTTCTAATTGATCTATATTTGTGACCACCTTTCTTGGGACATTTTTCGTTGGTTTGAGTTCGTTGGCGCTCACTGCAAACGGATCAAATAACCGCCATGCATCATTCTCTCCTGGTGCGTGGCTGCCTCGTTTGACTCCCGTTCCGTTTTGTCTCAGGCCCGCCGGATGTGCAGAGCGGTCATTTCTCTTCAAACGAAAGCTACCACAACAGTTTTGAAGATGGCCCCGACACCTCCAGGTATGTGTGACTCGTTTTTTCTATCACCATCGGGTGATCTGTTAGTCTGATGGCAGTAGAAGCTCTCAGCTTCAGCTGCTATTTTGCTGTGGTGATTCTGTCTTCCTAACCTTATAGTGACCGAATTATTTTTGCCATGAGGCTGAATTTCGTGTGAAATGAGAAACGATATAAAGCCCTATGTGTAGCTGTATTAAGGCTGCATTTAGCTTTTTGCAACAAACGAACAGCACCCATCTAGTAATTTCTTTGGGTTGCTGCAGTGTGAACGGGGACGGGTTGGTCATATTGACCACTCTGCCCAAATGACCTAAATGGTATTAAGATATTCTTGTGTTGTCGAATAACTGACGCTTTCTTTATGAATAACTGAATTAGAATGGAAAAACATATTCTAAAATCCATTTAGAATGAACTCAATTGAAACTATTGAGAGTAATCTAAAATTTCAAAATAAGTCATTTGGACCCAACCGTCTTTCCAGTGTTCATTACCAACCGTGTGTGTGGACTAGCGTGCCATTAACGGTTGAAGATTTCTGCTAGGCTACTGTGCAGTAATGGTCGCCTTTGTTTATTTTTCCTCCCCAGGAGGCATAGAACAGGCAATAGAGTTAGGTTCGTTTATTCATGTTATGAGGACTGGCGTCCCCAGGAGGACACTGTTAGGTTGTCGCAGTTCCCCCTAGGCCTTAGGGACTTATATCTTTCGTGCCCACTTTGGTTCTTTCCATTTTCATGCTTTTTTCGCTGATTATTATTTATCTCCTCTTCTTTCTTGACTTGCTGTTCCTACGCGCAGGGGATCCTGTTTGAAAACACATTTTGCGCATAAATTCCTCGTTCTTTTAAGTGTACTAAATGGTCCCTTCTGTGCCGGCGCGACATCGTCCGAGTCACTGAAGCGCTGCAGCGTCCGTATGACGTATTACGTTTATCATTCCTCATTTTTTGATCAAAATACGTGCCCAATGAAGACTTGAGGTACTTGCACAGTAGGCGATTCTTTACTTCAGTTCTGGCTAATTCAAGTGTTGGGAGGCGATGACTTTATATTCGCCATAATAATTTTCGTGAACCTCTCATTAAATGACGAACTGGAGGAAGAGATTACCCATTGCCGTAAATATTCCGCATTTGGCTATTCTGCACTTTCGTGCTGGATATTCTGGCCAATGGAATATGTATTCCGACCAGGAGATGTTGTCCCTTGCGTCCGGTGTCCGTTAATTACTTTGCGGTGTCCGTAGATGAAAAGTTCGACTGTACTTGTTCACTGATTCGAACTGCATTCCAACGGACGTCATTATTCGTCTTGTAGTTCCTGGAATCGCTTCTCGCTGAACAGCGTTTAGTTTGGTGTTCTGCACGGCAGAGCTCGTGTCTACGTTTGGTGTTCTGCACGGCAGAGCTCGTGTCTACGTTCATATTTCTTGGAAACAGGAAATATTAAAATTAGGCATCAATTTCATCTGGTCTGAAGCATGTATGTCGAATTTCAGGCACCAATTTCAGCAGGCTTAAAGTATACGCATATCACATTTTACGCCCTAATTTCATACAGGTGATTGTAAGTACAGTCTGTATTCTCACATTGCAGACAAAACGCAAGCACAGCATCACACGGTCGAGACGACTACCTCTCGGGACCTCTTACTGGCCAGGACCGAGCGGCTGCTGTGGCCACTCTCAGCAGCCCTTCTGTGACTGCAGCACCGGCCTGCAGCGGGGGCTCTGCAGTGCAGGTCGCAGGCCAGCAGGCCGGTGACAGGCTGGCTGCAGTTATGCAGACCAGTGTCGTAGGAATGGGCGGCGAGCACAGCACTGGAGCGTGCTCTAATTTGGGGCAGCGTGCTGGGCCGTTGACGGATTATGCGTCCGTCACGGGGCAGGGTGGTAACCGACAGTCCAGTTACCTGCCGAGCGGTACCATTCAGAATAGTGACCAACAGTCTAATTACGTGCATAGTGGTAACCAACAATCTAGTTGCATGCAGAATAATACCCAACAATCCACATATGTACCTTCGAATAGCCTGCAAAGTAATACCCAACAACCTAATTATATACGAACCAATAGTGTGCAGAATAATATCCAACAATCTAATTACATGTCACCCAATAACATGCAGAATCGTAACCAACTATCTACTTACATATCACCTACTAACATGCAGCATAATAACCCGCAAGCCAATTACACGCCAACCAATAATAGCATGCAGGAGTATAACCCACACCAAGTAAATTGCGTGCCGACTAATGTGCCGAACAACAATATTGTGATAGGTACTACTGCTGGGGCGAGTGACGTGTACTCGGAGAATGTACACAGTGTAACTGGGCAAAGCTCTAATATGCATGCCAGTGAGGTTCATGCTCCGAGTCCGGCTATGAATACCTCGGTTAACATGAATGTGCAACTGGGAGCTACGTACTCGACCAACATACAGCCTGCAAATATGTACGCTTCTGACGTGCAACCTACAGAATTTCCTCATGCAACCAGGCTTTATTCTTGTGCCATGCCTGAGGGTGACCCCACAGCTACCGCCACCCATCCAGTTGATGGTCCTGCAACCGTGCCCGATGGTGGTGCTGGGAACATTACGAGTGGTGCTGGGAGCAGTACGAGCGGTGCTGGGACCAATACGAGCAGTGCTGGGACCAATACGAGCGGTGCTGGGAGCAGTACGAGCGGTGCTGGGACCAATACGAGCGGTGCTGGGACCAATACGAGCGGTGCTGCAGCAGGTGCTCCCGCCAGCCCGCCCCGGAAAGGCTTCTCTATCGTGAGCGACACCATTCCCTTCCTAGACAACACTGGCAAATACGCTCAGCACGTTCCTCCAGCTCGTTCCACTGGCAAATACGCTCCTCCAGGTACGACTGGGACGCGAGGGGTTTGGTTTGACAATGTGAATTAATACTCTGAGGGTAGAATCCGCTTGGAGATGGGATCGGGATAAAATAATCTAAATGAACTTTACTGAAAGAGGTAAATTACTCTCCTGACAGTGGAAGTAAAAGCAACAACATATTTTCATCATGAAGGTTAAAATATCATCTTTAGAATAAAATTTAGCATACGTTTCTAACCGACACAGCACAGAGAACATGAGGTTTTACATAGGAGTTATTTGTAGCACTTAGTGACCCAAACATGTTGGTAACCCAAACATCTGACCCAAACAAAAGTAAAACATGTTGGAGTCGGGACTCCTGGAGTTGGCTGGTGACGCCTCAGCACTTAGACGTACATGTTCGAATTGCTATGCAAAATTTAACTGCAGGCGCCGTGTTTTTGGAGTACAGCCAGACTGGAATCAACTGGGCGGATCAGGCTTATTTGTCGGAATCAAGAATTCCTCCTTGATGTCCCCGTACCGTGGTCACAGTCACAACTCTGTTGATACAAGGTGCGGCAGAATGTTCTCAAGGGCTGGCTGGTTTAGTAAAAACGAAGTAAAATGTTAAATGACCAAATTATTATTTTTCTTTTAATGGAACAAAATCGTGTTATGTATGCATTTTGTGAATGAATCTTCTTTCGTTCATTCTCTCATTTCGCTTTTATCAAACTAACAAGTGCAATTGCGTCTCGTAAAGCTGACATGGATATGTTCTAAGAGTTGAAGAATTGGAGGCTCACCTGAATAAATTTGAACGTCGGCATCTGAATTTAAGAAATGATACCATCACCGTCAATTTTTGTGATGGTGATTAATTTCCGTTTAAAGTGACTGTTTCTCCAAGGTACGGATTTCCGGATTTAATTTCTGAACATTCGTGTTCCAGGCATGCTGGCTGTGCTAGAGTACCCGCCCCCCGACGGCTCTGGTGAGTTCGACAATATTTCACGCTGTGTCTGATTTGTGTTTTCCGTGCGCAGTATGCCCCTCAGTTGGCATAGGATAGGTAACAGGGTTAGGTTTATTTGCCGTATGCTGTAGGGACTGGTGGCCCCTGGGCAACACTGTACGGTCACCTCAGCTGTAGATAGATAGGATTTTAACACTTTGACTGCGATTCTCCACGCAGGAAATGTTTCATGTCGGCAAAAATTTCGGCTGTGAGTTTAAAATTGAAAGATTTTTCTGTCACAAATTTGGTTATCCTATTCATTTCCCCCTAATCCCAACTAGCCTATTCGAGTAATGAACGCAAATTTTATGAAAACTTAAAAAATTGTATTCATATATGTTAGTGCTTTCGTTACGTTAAAGTTAAGTTAGATGATCGCGTGTACCATATATGGCGCACGTCGCAGTCACAGTGTTAAGATTGCCATCTATTGGGCCCACTTTGGTTTTTTAAAGTTTCACACATTCGTTATCTCTTCTTTGTCTTTTCTTCCATTTTTCTCGACTTGTTTCTGTACTAAGGGGATCCTGTGTGAAGACACACTTTATGCATAGATTTTCCATTCGCATAAGTCCATGCTAAATGATACCCTCTTTTCAATCTCTTTAAAGCACATGTCATGTAGATAGGCTGCTCTAAACTTATTTAATCCGTGACTCTTTGTACGCAGTCGCAAACCGCATGCAAATCTTCCGAATCCGCCGAGAAATATTCAGACGCATTTCGTCCAATAAAATCTTGGTGCCTTCAAGTGTCATCGCGATGAGGCTAAGTAGAACGCCTGGAATTCGAGTTTTTGCACGCGAGCTTCTGTCTCACAAGCTTGGAATTTTTCATATTTTTTCCATAGTGTTCTGAGTAAACCTGTAAGTTCTGAATTGAAGCCTTGTTGCCTTTTGGAACCTCGCTGAGCCCGTACCTGTATCGCTAAAAGCCGTTTCTCATTTTGACGCGTTGATTTAATGATGAGATTTTTTTTACTAGACTCGCAAAAATTGTGATGAAAATTTAGAAAATTTTAACGGTTGATTTAATTAGTGGTTACTACCTTAACTGATAAAAGTGAAGCGATTGTGTGTGTGATTCGACAACGTAGAGCCTGGCACTTGAATTAGACGTACTCGCTGGGAAATTTTGAAAGCGTCTCCAGCATGCTTCATGAAGTTTATCTGACATGGTCATTTTTGAAGAGGGGTTTTGGGATTTTTTTTGGGATGCAGTTGGTGTTGAGCATTCCTTGCAATGGTATTGAAAACTTGAAGAGTCCCTTCTTTTTCTTTGAAATTACTCATTCATTAAGTGCCCGGTAATTTGAAATTACTAAAGTGTTGTAATTTGTCGATAGTGGAATACTCCACTCAATTTCCGAGGAACATTGCCGACTGTGGTAAGCTAAGCTGATATGACTAGTATACATTACGAGATTTTTAAATGTTGATAAACGAAAGGAACAAATTACTTTGAGCATTTTTAATTCAATGGTGTTGAAAGTAGTTCCAGATCGTATGTTTTACCCCTAGCAAGAGAGGACGGTCGCACGAACTGCATTAACATCAATCTTGCAAAGCCGGCGTTCGTGTGCATTGAAGGTGGTCGTACCATATGATAAAATCACTTTTTAAATACATGTAACAAGTTTATATTTGATGAAACCTTTTAATCCTTAACAACCTTCTGCTTGCAGGGAGCCCGAAAGTGAAAGTGATAGTGCCCAAGTCGATGGACTGCAGTGAGTATGTCAGGCTTAAGGTCGTGTGGCTGGTGGCCTGTGGGACGCGTGCTATCTCCTTGGTGTCCTTGTGTAAAACGACACAGAATATTTTCTTTCTTGTAGTTCATGGGTCAAAGTATATTATACCTATATTTCCACCACCATGTCACTAAAACTAAATGAAAAATTTTGGGAAAGTGTTCACATTTCTAATGAAATTCGGAATTCCTGTTGTATTCCTGTATTGTGATATTGATGCGGTGGGAAAGCAAGTTTGTTATTTCTAGTTCGTACTGTATAAGATTTTAAACTTGCTGTAGGTTTTGGAAACCTACTTCTTCCATGAATCGGTAGTTATATATTTGGCCGGGCAGTTAGCTACGTGGCGTTACAACGA
>VOMN01016179.1:0-11142 GCA_014899125.1 Orchestia grillus | reverse complement strand
GGGTATCGGGGGCACGAGGGGCATGAGAAGGTGGGACGTCCTACTGGGGACTTGGGGTACCGGGGGCACGAGGGGCATTAGAAGGTACCTGGATACGCTTAGGATTACTGAGTACCTGGAGGTGTACTTGGTCGCGCAGGGTACACTAGTGTAACTGGGTATCTTGGGTCACACCTTGTGCATATCGCAAAATACCAGAAGGAGCTCGAAGAGGTCAGAAAATAAAAGCTACGAATATTTCCTCAAACGTATTATTTTCAATAGCATTTCTTCAAAAGTACCGTTATCAACAGCATTTCCCCAAACGTATCGTTATCAACAGCATTTCATCAAACGTACCATCCTTCTAATCCCAATTCAGTAATTTTCACCTGATTTTTGCGGAGGCTTATAAATGAGTAAAGTGAGCCAAATTTTTATGGGTGAGAGAAGCGAATGGAATTCCTTTCAAAACACCATAGCAATTTGAGCTCTTCACGTGTGTAGAGCGCTCCCGCCTCAGCAACATCTGAAACACCGAAGTGAACTTATATCTTATGTAGAATTACAACATTCTGATTTGTTTACTTGCTGAATCCATCATGCTGAAAGTGCTTATTTGTTCTGCAATTGCAATTGAATTCTATTGCATTTTCAGTACGCTGCATCGTAATTACGGTATTCTTAATCCGCTGCATTGTAATTATCGTATTCTTAATATGCTGCATCGTAATTATCGTAATCTTAATACGCTGTATCATAGTTATCGTATTTTTGACACGATACACTATGATTATCGCATTTTTAACACTATGCATCGTAATTATTGTGTTCTAAAAACTTTAATTAATAAAACTAAACGATAACTTTTTAACTTCCGCTTGTGTCTGTAGACATTCAGAGCCAACACAATCGTTAGCTGCTAAATCCTTTTGTTTGATCGGGAAAATTGCGCATGAAATTTGAATACAAAGATCACAACGCCCTGTACTGGCGTGTACGTTCGAACTGACATATTTTTATTCCGAGTTTCCGAACATTGCATCCTCCATTTCACCTGCACATTGTCAATCATTTCAGTGGTGTTACACAGCACTACAATTCTACTGAACAACACTCCTCTCGATTAAGTGCAGCAATACTGCATTTCAGTGCTCTCTCATTTCAAGATCACTTTGCAGAGCTCAATAAGACACCTTTAAAGTAAGGTTCAAAAACCCTCATGACCCGTTGGGCGTACTCTACTAAAAGCTTTGTTTTTACTCTTCTTACTTTTAAAGAAATGCAGGAGGCAAAGACGGTACGAACAACGCTTTCTTATACTAACACAACTGTTTGAAGGATTGTCGCTAGAGAACTTTTGAATCCTGCCGCTTCTCCTGGGGGCACAGGATAGGCGAAAGGGTTAGGTTAGGTTAGGTTACGTTAGGTCAAGTTAGGTTAGGTTAGGTAGGTTAGGTTAGGTTAGGTTAGGTAGGTTTCTATATCGTAAGCTATAGGGACTGGCGTCTCCAGTGAGCAATGTTAAGTTCCCTCAGCCATAGATCGGCCTTTTGGACCTCTACCTTTCATGCCCACTTTTTATCTTGAATTTCATAGGGGATCATTGGGTCTGCTTTAACCTGTTCACAGTCACCGCCCAGGAGGCTGATGCTGCATCCACACGGTATGCGTAATCGGCAGCGACCGTGTGAATGCAACAACCACGCCGACATCATATGATGTCAATACCCGTTAACAGGTTAAGGCGTCACCTGGAAGAGATAATAGTTTTATCAAGATAATGCAATCAAAAAACAATTCGACCTTGGCTCAAGATTGCAAATGGGCGAAAAACTACTCTTCGGCTCAAGACGGCACTTTAGTTCAAGATTGCTCTTTGTCTGATGATTGACGTTTCCCTCAAGATTGCACTTGTACTCAAAATTGCACTTTGGCTCAAGATTGCCCTTTCGCTCAAGATTGCCTTTTCGCTCAAAATTGCACATTGGCTCATGATTGCACTTTGAAGCAAGATTGCTCTTTCACTCAAGATTGTACATTGGCTCAAGATTGCCTTTTCACTCAAGATTGCACTTTGGCTCAAGATTGTCCTTTCACTCAAGACTGCCGTTTCACTCAAGATTGCCCTTTCACTCAAGATTGCCCATTCACTCAAGATTGCATTTTCACTCAAGATTGCCCTTTCACTCAAGATTACCCTTTCACTCAAGATTGCCCTTTCACTCAAGATTGCTCTTTCACTCAAGATTGCCCTTGCACTCAAGATTGCCTTTTCACTCCAGATTACCCTTTCACTCAAGATTGCTCTTTCACTCCAGATTGCCCTTTCACTCCAGATTGCCCTTTCACTCCAGATTGCCCTTTCCCTCAAGATTGCCCTTTCCCTCAAGATTGCACTTTAGCTCCAGATTGGCTTTCAACAAACACTTCAAAATCCCACGACATTGCGATGACCACCCCCCTGACACCTCCGCTCCCTTAGTTTACCTGAGATCAGGATTGCGATCTCATTTTTAAATTGGAAAGGAGGCTGCCACGAAAATAAATTTTATGACCGTGCCCCGCTAACGACGGCGGGAATTTCAAACATAAAAGCTTTCAATGGAATTAAATTTCAATTAAAAAGTAGTAAGTGCTCGCAAGAGAGGTTTAAGAATCGATTTCCACCGTTATGATCAGTATATTTCTATTTGAATATGTGCGACTATTTTTCAACATGATGTATTTGTGTACATATACACGAATATGATAGACATATGTTAACATCATTCATAATACTCCACAAGAGTACCATTGTTGAGAGAACGTCAAGAATGTGTGATTTTAAGCACGTGGTATGTTGGAGTCATGTTGCAGGTCTTCATGTTGTGTTGGTTGCGTACAGCACGTGATATGTTGTACCCATGTGGCCAAGATAGTGATCATGTTGAACATGTGGTGTACAGCATGTGACATGTTGATCCATTCTAGCAGAAAAGAGAAGTATTTTGATCCATGTTGATTTTACAAAACTCTTCAATTTTTAGAGTCTTGACTATTACCCGATAGGTTTTTATAGCTCAAGAAAACACGTACGAAAGTCATACATCACTTCTTCATCACCAAAACGTTCACCAGCACATACCGAAGCCATTACGGATCATGTTTTGTCCTATCGTCAAATCACTCGAGCAATGTTGACCCAGCAACATATTCACAGATCATTTTTTACCATCAAAATTTGAGAGCAAAGTTCATCCAGCAGAAACCCGTCAAAAGCAACACGGTTTCATCAACATTTGAGTGAAGCATCAAAAGGTCCACTGAGTCTCCACTCTGCCAGTCTAAGTTAATTTGAAAGCTGGAGCTTAGTGCCGGCCGCTGTCACTAGCCAGCCCGTGTCACTGGGCTCGAGGGAGTTACGACTTCTAGTAAAAACCATTAACAAGTTGATTCAATTTGAAGCTGCCTAAAAGAGTCGTCTAGAACAGGGATACGACGTCAGATAGAAGCGCTCACTGAGCCAGCGGGGGAAGGGAACTCCAAACTGAGTTCAAGGAATAAATGAAAGTAAAGAAGGGGCTTCCGAATTCACTTCTGAGTTTCATAAAAAAACGAACGAAGCGTTCCGAAGTTCCGTGATGTGTGAGTGAAAGCGAGTGACTGTCGGGAGCCTTGCAATCATTTTTACAAGTCTACGGATTTTACTACGCACGTTTAGTTTGATGTCAACTCCCGGACGTGATGATTCTTATTTTCTCATCACTTTCCTCTGAAGTGTACAAAATGAATGTTTAAAAGCTGAATCACTAATTGCGCAAACACAGATATGAAGCTTCTCGGCCTTTTTTAACTTTTTCACTAACTGCGAAGATTGCTCTACGTAGTTAATGTAGTTCCCTCCTGAATGATAGGGTAAAAGTACTTGAACTTTCAAACTTATATTAAGAAGTACGATGAGAAGTCGTACAGAAAATACTTTTGGATCTAAAGTTAGCTTCACAGGACTCTTTGTAGTCTCAACAGGCTTACAAAGCATCAGCTTTAAGCATGAGGGGCTGCAATGCTTTTCTGGAAGTGTACTTTGAAGTGACTTTGAAAAAACTGGCTTGTAAATCCTACTGAACGCTTTAGTTGAACTTAGTACGAGAGGGAATAATTAAACTTAACTGAGTCCAGCTTTGTGAAGGGTGTAAGAGATTTAGCTGAAGAACAAATTTAAACATCAGCAAAAATGAACAAAGATCAAGATGTTACTGATGCGCTCTGAAGCATGGGGAGGGCGAACTAAGGAGCATGTTCTAACATGTGTTATAAATGTATGCACGTGAAGAGTTCTCGCTACAAATTCTCATCTAAATTTCTCAAACTGAATTGAATTCTCGAATGAGAATTAAACGCTTTATGTTTTCGAACTCATTCTGAGTTCTCACAAATGTTCTTCACAGCAATTTCCCTGTTTCCCCGAAACCTGACGTAACCATTCCCAGGTTCAAAGGAAATTCGTCTCTCCAGAGGCGCTGTAACCGTGTGCACAAAATTCATCGGAATGAAAAATGACTTTTTTGTTCGCCAAATTTAATTAATTTCTCAGAAATTCCGCTGATGAAGAATGGAAGAAAGCTTCAGCTTCCTAAAGCAAACTTTCAGAATAGCATATTAGTCAATGTGTTACATACATGTGGTGCAACTGTGCTGTGCGTGCGCTGTGTGAGCAGTACCGTTATCTTGTCATTTCGTAAGTTTCTGCGGTCCATTGTTTGTCATATTTGCAAGAAGAAGATAAAAATGTCATATAAATAGTAATACGCTTCCCTATAGCGCTTCAATTTGACCTTACCAGCTTAGGCTCATGTAAATTTTTGAGACAGGTCCACTTTCTACTTATTCTTTCTTTTTTTAATTCTTTAATTCGGTACTATATATTTTTAGTTCGTATACCTGTACAGTAATACATCACACATAAGTCGTGTATGACACGGGAGTGCATGTATGATCGTCACTCGAATTCCCAGATTTTCAAATTTTTATACTAAAATAAATTAAAACAGATCCATTCCGACAATTTGAAAAGAGTTGCAGAGCAGTATGTTACATATGAAAGCTTACATTAGTCAAAAATATATATATTCGTGAGCCCGAAACGATCACTAATTAACGACCGTAGAAAATTCTCAAATTATTTACGGTCTGCGAAAAACGTAAACGCTTCAGATTTTGGTTGCATTCCGAGACCAAAATTGAGAATCCGATGCGCTGAGAGCTGAACTAAACCTGGAAAATACAATAAATCGCGGAGTGTATTGGGCGTCACCTACCGAGTTCGAGTCTTTGGATTAAATTTGGGATTTATTGGTGGGCGGCTGTGGACCGCGGCCGTGATTTACTGAGCCGCCAAAACTCAGCAGAAAATATCGGCCGCAACAAATGACCGAAATTGAAACCTTGGCGGATGCGCCCCCATCCGTCAAAGCTCGAAGACGCTGCACTTTTTAACCAAGATGTCTGAGACAGGCTGGTCCATTGAAAGGAAATGAAGCGCCCTCTCGCGGAGCTTTTCCTAGACAAAACAATTGTTCCGTCGTCGCCAAGTTTTATTGGCAGCAAATGAAATAGATTCAGCAAGCTCGAACTTTGCTGGGACTCGCTGAAGATAATTGGAAAATCAAGCCCGTGGAGGCAATTTGGGTGTCAATAGAAAGGAGTCTTATTGGTTCACCTCCCCTCGATGTTCAAGTCAAACTATTATTGTGAAGTGATATTTATTTCGACAGCCACTTAAGCCCTGCTGAACGTGGGGAAGCAGATATTTCCTTGGCCTTTGAATCTGATCTTATTTCAACTCTCCTTTGCTATGATGTCTGTCCCTGGTATGGCTACATGGTAATCTGTCGTTCTGGATCACTACAAGAAAGTAATTAATTATCAACATCTCAACCATGAAATGTTTCCCTCGGTTCCTGGTTGCTTTTTCCAACTCACAACTTGAGTTTTGATACTCGAGAGTAACTTCCTAATTATGTATGGGGGGCCGACGAAACAAGTGGAATAAGTCCACGGACTCCTATAACCTTCTTCATTCCACACTCATTCCACCCTCATTCTACCGTCAAACCTCTCACATTAAACCCTCACCTTGCGACTTGTTTGTGTCCTTAGCAGTAAATATTAATGACGAAGTCATTTTGAAAAAAACATTCAGAGAAATAGCTGGAAATAAATTTGCTGGAAACTGTGTTACATAAACACCTGATTCAATAAGTCCTGTTCTCAACTCCACTTTCAGTTTATTCATATCAGCTCCTGAAAATGATTCTCATGCAAAAATATACTGATGCCAGTCTTGGCAAGTACTAACAAATAGTGCCTACACCTATTATTCCTCACGAAGAAAAAGCTTTCTCCCCTCAAAGCTCTTCATTCGCTACTGCAATCAAGAAACATTGCAGGAACCAATCAGAACTCGGGTATCCTTTACATTAGCCAACAACACCTTCCCATTGGTTGAAGACTGTTGCGATAAAGCTCTTCCCCGTCGAAATTTACCCTCCATTTTGAGGAATATCAGTTGACGCTTTGACTTGTACATAACATTGACAATATCATTGTTACACATTGGTCGTCCATCCATATTTTTTCAAGGAAATATTTTTGCGATTCAATGTATTTACTTTTCTACCGTCGTGCTGTGGTCCCTGAACACTGCAGAGCATCCTGGAAACAAGGAAATCTTTTGAGAAAATTCGACAGATTTTTTGTAGGAATTGACCATTATGCATTGATGAATTAAATTGTACGTACTTGGTAGATAGAATTTTTTACAGTTTCTTCGTTATTCTATCTGCACCACAATGCAAGTGAAATTATGAAATTGTACTGTGCTCTGATTTGAAATTTCAGGATGGAAAACAGAAGTGAATTATATTAAAACTACGAGTGCATTTGAGATATGAATGCACTGTACAATGAGTGTATTATGCAATAAGTGAATGATACAATAACATCCAAAAATGATCCCCTGCTCTGCCCTGTGAGCTAACGGCCGGGGAAACAAGTACCAATATTGGTCCAATTGCCTCGGAACAACATACGTAACCAATCTACGTACAAGAATAAAATTGTCAATGAAAACTACTAAATTATTACTCCTGTGAGCGGCTGGGTGCAATTGGCTCATTGAAAGCATCCGTTTTTCCTACATGGGTCTGAATCGTTCTTAGAAACAAAAGTGTAAGTGAAGTTAAACGAAAGTGTATCTACCGAATACCTCCCTCCTCTTCACTTCCCCCCCCCCAAAAAAAAAGTCGGTTATTATCCGTGAAAACCTGAATTTAAAAAAAAAATTAACATTTTTATTTTCCTAATTTGTTACCCGATGCTCTACAATTAATACACAGTCGATCGTCATTAAGTTTGAGTACTTCCCGTAGGCATCTGAAAGTGACGCTAAAAACTGAGCTTATCAGCTCTGCTGTGCGTCACTTTACAGCTGCAAACAATTCCGCTACACGCAAGTAAAAAAAATCATAAAAATTAAATAAGCCCCGACTTTAAATTGCTGAATCTCATAAAAGTGTTACAACGCTTACGGTTCGTAAGCGTTCACAGAACGTTCTCAGCTGGAACGTTTCTCTGTGATGAGCCAAAAGAACATGTTGGATGTTCGCATGTACACAATCATGATTGCAATGTAAAGTACTACCATTCCACCTCGGATGTAATTTATCTTCCCTTCAATTGCACTTGTAATCCTTCCTTGTAATTCCGGTGGCTGCTTCGAGTGCATTCTTTTGAGAAACAGGCCTGTTTCGTAAATCATAAAACAGCTCTTGCCCTTTGGATAAAAGGCTTGATTCATTCCCACAGCATGCGAGAAGGAGTGCGTTTCTACGGTAACATATAAGTCCGAAACATATGCGAAATAGTTCGTTTCCATAACGCACAAGAAACGGTTCATTTCAACAACATAATGGAAATAGTTCACTTCTACAAGGCATGAGAAATAGTTGAATTTCTCAACGTGCCAGAAATAGTTCATTTCCACAACATTGAGTGGGTGCAATAGGTGTCCGATACACGGCCAAAAATTTATTTACCGGAGTCACATAACGATAGAGCAATAGAAAGTAGAATGTCCTGTGTATTTTTGTACCTTGATTGCTGAATCGGCGTATGAATACACGAATAGTAGAACATTGATCTAAATTCGACAAAAGTTCTATATTATTGCCTCTAAAAGTATTCAACAGTCCCCCAAAATCCTCATAAAAGCGATGATAAATTGTCCTCGAACATTCCAGAGTGGTTTAATGAATCAATACTGTACAACTTTTTATAAAATGGTATACTTCGTTCACGTACAATGGCTGATTTCAGTCGATGTCTGAAAGCTGCATGAAGAGGAGACCATCGTTCAACGTTCTAATTCTAACAAACCGAAGACTAAATAATTGCCAGAGTAGACCAAAAAATTAATGGTTCAGTCACGTAAAAGTTGTATAAGTTAAAGAAACATTCCATCCGTGTTTAAAATACTAATCTCAACCATTGGTGACACGATTCGCCGGTTCCTGCCATATCTCTCAACTGCAAGTCGATCGCGTTCAGGACGTCCATCTAAAATTTCGAACTGTGCGGCTAAACGTATGGTCCGTAAAGTAAAGTAGAATCTTTGAGTGACTCGATCTGAACTACAAAATGATGTGGAAGAGGCAGGGACACATGTAAGTAAAAATACAATTAGTGCAATCCATCGATATTCCGTTCTCGCACGCCAAGAAAAACCCCTTTGATGAAACCGTTAAAGTCCGAAGCCGTCTGAATTTTGCCTCGGCCCAGTTAGCCTGCAAGTTTTGAGAGCCTCTGCCATGTTCGGTCTCACATGACCAAATTGAATAATTTAGGCGGAACTTCTCACTATTTATTGCAGCCACTCTATAAGAAATAGTTCATCCCACTATATAATAATAGCCCAGTGTTGCTTGCCTGGTCCGTCCGTCTCTCTGTCACACTCTTAAAGATTTAGATAAAAGAACATTCCAGCGTCCGCATTCCTGAACTAATAGCGAGACTGTCAGATAAGGGAAACTGAAAACAAGATTATTTCATGTCAAAGTTACCGTAAATAAGAAGGCATTATAAAGAATTTAACATCATATGTCCCGTCATTTTGGCGTTACGTGTCTATGAGTTTACATAAGATATAAGGAATATTTTATTTCCCCAACACCCAGAAAACTCTTGGCTCTTGAGCAGCTAAGTGATACAAATCTGGGGATATCTGGCGCTCTACGGCAAGCTATAAAATTCATTCCATTCCCGATGCGGAATCCTACAGACGGGAACTATTCCCATTGGAATCGAGGCACAATTTTTCTTTCAACCAAATTCGACATTCAGAGCGGCATTCAGTCAGTGCTCCCCCATTCCAACATTCCGCCCTCCTCGATTCCCACCGCGATCGGGAATGATTCCAGCCGAGGTTTTTAAGCGTCATTTGAGGGGACTTGTTCCAAGTATTCCAGGTTTTCCATTCCCGATGCCCAGACAAAACATAAGGGAGACGAAGATGTGTGGGGGGGATCTTTAGGTCCCTTGACCCTTCACAGTTAAATTATTGCTTAGATAACGCTACATTCAGCCTCGGATGAAACACTATTTGCAGCCTTACGTATACATGCAATACGGCTGCATTTAGCCTCGGATGAAAAACTATTTGCAGCCTTACGTATATATGCAATACGGCTGCATTTAGCCTCGGATAAAAAACTATTTGCAGCCAGAGATATCATTCATAGATGTAATTCGACTACATTAGCATTTTACAACAAAAATACCAGCATCCTTATAGGACTGGACCGTGAGAGCCTTTGGTCGATGAAGGGTTAAATCGAGTCAATTGTACGACCTCCATCGCGCGTGAATCTATTCTTCTGATCGTGTTGTTCTTACTGACTTTTTAAAATTATTTATTTGTGAACTTCCTTTACACGTATGCGTATTAATAAAAGTAAATGTACTTTCATAAACTTCAATTTCTGAAACAATGTAATGCGATTCTTTTTAAACATTGTTGCTTTTCTTATCATCAAATGCAATATCCTGGCCAAAAGGCTACTTTAATATTTTATTGATAGGTAGGATTAGCTTCTTCAATAAGAGCTAATTCTTTTTCCTGCCAGGATAGGTCAATGAAAATGGTAACAAATAATAATACCAAAACAATACTTTGTTGCTGTTGCTCTTTGAAAATTATCGGATACGTCACTGATATGATGTATGAAAGAATTTTTCATAGTTTTCAAATAATCAATTTGTCCCAACTCTAAATTTCACAGAAGATAGAATCACTGCACGTGGGAATCGGAACCATGGAGGTGATGTAGAGACTAATTATATAATTATTATCAATTAATATATTTATTATCAATCTGGTTTGGAAGTCTTGTTCACTCTGCATTTTTGCGTCGAAATTTTCAGACTTTTGTTTCCGGCAGTCAAAGATGTGGGAGCTCTGGGAGCTGCGGGAGCTGCAGCATTTTGTGGCTGCAGTAGACAGCATTGTGTAAAGTGGGCTGGATTAGTGCTGCTGGGTCGTTAATGCATTAATGCTGACGGATAACGAATTCTAGAATCCATTTAAACAAAGATCCCCTCGCATAAATCGAGGCCTTCCTTATGATGTGGGAACGTGCGTGAGACATTAGAGGGAGGCAGTAGAGAGGGACAGTAGAGTGGGACAGTTGAGTGGGACTGTAGAGTGGGACAGTAGAGTGGGGCAGTAGAGTGGGACATTAGAGTCGGGCTGTAGNTGTAGAGTGGGGCAGTAGAGTGGGGCAGTAGAGTGGGACATTAGAGTCGGGCAGTAGAGTGGGGCAGAAGAGTGATGTAGTAGAGTGAGCCTAGTTGAAAGAGAATAAAAAGAAGAACTTATATACAAATTTAATGTGTCTTCCTGAAAAATAGTATTTTTTCATGTTTCAGTGTCCCGTAAAGTTTTCCGAGAACTTTCCCATCAAGTGTGAGTGTCTTCTAGTCTCTCACGGGGCGTCAGGACAGAGGGTGAATGCAACGCTGCTCGCAATGAACCTGTTCCGTGCCTCTCACGCGTGCCTCATATTTTGTAAGAAGGCCTGTTCCGTGCCTCACATTTGCCTCCTCTCTGTCTCCCCAGCCTCCTCC
>VOMN01016175.1:0-13804 GCA_014899125.1 Orchestia grillus | reverse complement strand
ATCCCGGTTCTTCGTCATTCCTCATTTGAATGTAAACCTGTATATGATGTAAATTACTTGTGGTAATTAAATGTTTCTAAATGTTTAATTTTTCTAAACTTGCGCCTTACATAATTCTCTAGCAAGCCCGTCTGTTATGCTGTCGGAAGAAATTTTTTGCTTCAGCTTAGTCTAAAATGTGCCAGTTTTTCTTGTTTTGGCAAATGCCACTCTAGATATTTTTTTAGGCTCAGTGAAAATTTAGTGTTGTGAAACTGACTGCAAACTTCACAACTTTTGAGTGGACTTGAACTAGGCGACTTGGAAGACATGGGTAGTAGCTATATGTGCACTACCAGCTCATCTGCATTGCTATTAAAACTTTGTTGAATACTACACTCTATATAGTTACTTCTACATGTTTAAGGAACAATGCAGCTTCTCAAAAAGAAGTATGTTTGCTTAAGCTTCACAGACAAGAGAGTCTAAGTACGGTTTTGAAAGAAAATATGTACCTTTGATGTAAAAAAATTTTTGGTCAACTAGAAAATAATTTAGGCAGTTAATGGTTGCTGTTGCTGTTGATTCACTAACTGTTGCTGTTGATTCACTAACTGTTGCTGTTGATTCACTTCCAGTTATCTATTGCAATGATGATGGTGCTGATAAAGCGCTCCAAGGAGAACTGATATTCAAAGCATGTTGTATACAGAGGGCCTGTTCTTGTATGGACCTTGAATATTAGACAAGTTAAAATGAGCACAGTTGCAGTGCTCATTTCATGCTGAACGAGATGGAGGAAATAAATACGCAAAGATCCCTACTTGATGAGAACATGCGTCCTACATCTGATAGAGGTACAAAAATTGGACTTTGAGAGGAAAAAAATGAGTTGTAAAATTAGTTCCTGGAAATGTGAAACGAATAGCTCGAGATTTGTTTGAACTTTTTCATATTTTATTAAGTGAAAAATTGTTACTTCTGTTGCTCAATAATTTGATTTTTTAGACTCTTCTCTACATGCATATGCTGAATTTTTTCTTTCTTAATGTTTCCTATGAACCTCAGTGTAGCCTGGCCTCGTTTTTAGTGTTGATCAATTTTTCTCTTAATTTATATGAACCCTTGACCTATTCTGTGGGGTCTAGTATTACTTATCAGTTTTGATCGTTCTGATTTGAAAAATCGATCACAATTTTTAAATTTTCAAGATAGCTGAATTGAAAATAAGCGTACAGCTGATTTTTTGGGTGCCTCTTGAAATAAACGTTAGTGTCTCTTTGTCTCTTGAATAAATAAACTCGAATCTGCCTTCATTTTTTCTGTCAAATTATAACTGCATGGGTGACGTTATGTATTCATATTTTTCTTCATTGAACTCTACCAGTTGTTAAGGTACCTCTGACATGCTTTAATTCATACATGTACCCTTGCCAATGTAATATTAGCAGTGTTAATTTTCATTATTAAATATGTACTGATCTTTTATCTTCGTTCAGTTCAATGATGTAGTTGGAAAAAATATCTTTTACATTTTTACGACTTATTCTGTGAGAGTATGTGATAGTTAATGATACATCGTCGTAAAACGACCCTAAATCTATTCCTTCTTTTTTCTCGATGGTTCATACTCATCGTTTCACATTCATTGGTGTTGAGAAAATTAAATCTGTCCTGCGCTCTTTCCTAAACCAAATTCGTTCGGAATTTTGTGTGACTACTTCAAATCTTTCTTGATCGTGTACCATTTAGTGAGTTCCACCGCAGCCGTCGCTCCCAGACGCTTTTCCGAAGGGCGCCCCCCTCCTAGAGCGGCGCGGAGACGCACAATTTGCGACTCGTGACCGAAGCACCGAATGCGTGCGTGCGCTCTGTGCTTTGCAAGCGCTCTCCAGTGCTCACTTGCTTGTTAAAATGGCGGACGCGCTCGGGAAAAATTCGCGATTTCTGATCGCTGTTCGATTCGTGCGGCGCTGAAGAAATGATGATTTCCAGTCTGTGCTCTATTGTGGTGCTCGTCGAACATTGATTATATTGTGTCTGCGATTGGTCGGAGCAATCCCAAGTACATCCTTTCCAGTCCAATTGTAAGGATTAATTAGGCTAGAAGATTGTGATGCTAGACCGGTGGTGAAATTAAGTAGCTGACTCGACTTCCGTATGCACGCCTTTCAAAGGTGTCAAGGTAATCACCAACGATGACCAATAATTATTACTCGATCATAGCGGCTTAAAAATTTCAAATCACCTGACTAATGCGCTTTAATTGAATGCAGTTACGAGAGCTACTTTGTATTTTGAACCCTGCTGAAATATCTGGGAAGGTGTCGAACGTATTGTGCTTACTGTATGCAGAAGAGTACATGAATGTAAATGAGCATGCATCAAGCTGCATTTGTAATTCAATGGCACAACGCCCCTAACGGCATCATCCTGTCAGTAATGAGCTGCAGACTTATTGATCATCTTGCACTCTCGGAGCCCTCTCGCAAGCATGACAGAAGCGAGCTTCGTGCCTCTTCATTTGAGGAAGAATGCTCCCATTATTGTGCCTCATTGAATTGAATTAATATCCGTTATGTTCTCGAGGGCGAGCAAAGCAAACAACGGGCCTTTTGTGTTGCGCTGGATTCGCATCTCATGACTAGTGAACTGTGAATATTGTTTATCCTGCGCTCAAGTGCTGCCGTGTGACTGCAGCAGGAGCAGCAGAGAATAGGTTTCTGATGCAGAGTAACTTGAAAGAAATGTTTTTTGTTTCATGAAGAACGAAAGTTGAGTTCAAGTAAAAGTTCCCTTGTTCACAATATGAATTAAAGGGTGGTTGTGAAGCTTTTAGATGAATAAACTGGGATTTAATTGAAATAATAGAATTCTTCTATCTTTCGTGCCCACTTTGCGTCTTTCTATTTTCATGCCTTTTTCGCTGATTATTGATTTTCTTGTTTTCCTCTTCTTTTTAACTTGCTATTTCTTTGAGCAAGGAATTTTGTGTGGAACACACCTGTGCATGGATTTCACGTTTTTCAGCCCATACTGAACGGTCTCTTCTTTTCGCTCTCTTGAGATTGCATTCCTTTTATCTAGGGAGCTTTTAATTAACTAATAAAATGAAAAAAATTTCATGATGACACCCATAATTTAGGCTTTCATGTCCGCTCAACTACGTAGTACATGAATTACGTCTGTATAATGTAAGCAAGGAGAAATTTCTTCATTGCTTCTTTCTATCAGAAATTTGTCACGATAGTGTCACTTAAACCGTTAAAGCGGTGGTTCTAAACCTTGTTTTGTGCACTCACCCCTAAGGAACTTTTATGATATTCCCGCACTTCATTTGCAATTTATGGATAAAGGACGTGAATTTGTGCTAATTATGACGTGGATTAATTACGAACATTTTGAGTACTTCACTCATCGCCTGTAATGTCTTCTCTCACTGAAGAACCCTACTACGCCAGAGGCTTGGTAGGTGCCGATGGTCGGAGAAATTCAATCATAACTAGTCAGGCTGTCCTTAATTTAATTTTCGTGATGATGCTATTCATCATCTCCTGAGATGTTCTCGATGTACAAATGTCTCCCTGAACCATGCCTGCGATGGTGTGTGAAGCTCTTTTATTCCTTATATTTTGGTTCTTTGGGACTATGGTGCCGCTTGTACATTAACGGTCTTCAGATGTGGATACAAAGTAATTCTTTTTTATAATGTGTTTAGTTGACTCCGTAAACACAATTCCCAGCGTATGTTTTGCATCCCTTTACTCGTAGAATTTTCTTAACGTCGCAATAATTATAAATTGAGTAAAATATATCTCTCAAGTCCCTGTCACTCCGTCCAATTTGTTCTCATTCGCTTGTTTGTCTCTTTTCGTACCTACCGTATTTCGTGAAAATATCTTAACATACCATAATGTTTAAATGGAGCACTGCCTTCAGTTCATCCTCCTTATTGCTCACATTTCTCCGAACAACGCTGCCGCTTGTAACACCCTCTACCTGCCGGCCGGTCTTCCTGCGTCGCTCCAATTGTCTGTTTCCGCTCGTGGAACTCCGCCCGACCTGGCTCCTGGTCCCGATTTTTTCTGCTTACTCACTTGCTCTTTTTCATTCACTCGTGGAACATTTCTAGCAATTTTATCGTTGGTTGTGAATTGAAATCGTAGCTGTGTTCCATATGGTGGTCTTATCAATAGGGCATGTTGCTCTGTTCTCATCATTCTCAATTAATCCTTTCTTACTCTGTCTTGCTTCGATTAAATAACATGGCCCGGATTGAATTTAGCTCTTTTATGCATCTAGGTGCTGTAGATAACAAGTTAACTTGTAATTGATATCTTCAAAAAGAAGACGAAATTAATGTTGTTTCTCACCCGAGGGGCGATTCAATTAAAGTAATGCTCGTCTTATTTTGCGTGTCCAGATTTCTGTGCAACTATTAGGACTTCTAATTTTTTTGTAGAGAACTTTATCAATAGAATTTTCTGTCACTTTAAGAGAGGCTTGCGATCATTGTTAAAGTACTTTTCCTCACTAGTAAATACGAACATTTCTGCTTAGTACAAATTTTATAGTTTTCCATTGTAGGTAAACCAAAATGGGGAAGTAAACGTTTTATTTGACATTATACTGTTCTTGACGTACGGTTAAAGTTACTATTTTTTGTTTCGTATATATATGCTCCTATGTCGAACTCACCTTGACCAATTGAATAATTTTCCGCTTTTGAAGCGCGTAAATTCTGACGAGGTAACTGCTGCACGATGTAAAACACGAAGACTTCAATGTGAGGTCCAAAAATCACACGCCTGCCTCTCTCATCTCTTTAGAAAGAAATTGGAATGGGAAGTGGAAAGAATGAGGTAATTTCAAACATCAGAGTTAACCGAAACAAATTCTCTTGATCATTATTATCGACGATGCTGCGTTTCCTTAACGAATACTGATGAAGAAAGACACTGCCATCTCCCTAGGGGAAGTATTCCGATATATCGGAGTTGGGTAGAGAGGTAAGGTAAGCTTAGTGACGCTTCAAGAGAACCTTTTTGATTGCTCAGACATCAATAAAATTATACACACTTCTATGAGTGCTGTCAGTGTTTCATATTCTGTTGAAAATTATAGTTCTCACAGTATTCTTTAGTCCATACTTCGCACCAATTAGGTTATCGCTTATTCCAGTACGAAATACACGTCAGATGTAATGTAATAAAAATTAATTTTTCATATCGAAGCATTCAGCATCTTCCTTGAAGGAGAACACACGGTGTTGTTGTCCCAAGGGTATTTAGGCCACTTAGGAGAATGAATCGACAGAAATTGCCCGGTTTATGCGAGGGCACGGCAGAATCTTCTTAAAGATTAGACCATGTTTATTTATTTCTGCAGCGCCTCCCGCGGGTCTGCTATTCTAACACCCTCAGCTGTCATTCAAGGAAATTTAATATATCGATCCTCCACTACCGTTATTACGCCCTGCTTTTTACGAACATAAAAATCCTCGCTGGATGAGCATACTGTTTAGGTCTAGCGCAATGCATGTAATATCTACCTGGGACTGTTAGTAATTTCATTATTACTCAATCGTGCGCTCACTCTCTTCACATGTTGCAACTATGTGACACGTCGCCCTCTGTTGATCATACTGAGGTAAAACGTCGCATTATGCCATCTTGATTCCCGACTTGAGAGCCTTCACTTGACCGCGTTCTGGTGATGCTGTGCACGTCTCCATACAGCTTGGAATGCACGTTTACATTTGGCTGAGTTCTCATAAGCGTTGACTAGGATAATGATTTCTGAGTTTCTTTGAGAGGCTCGTCGTGGTTTTCGAGTTTTGAAGAGGCGTTTCTAATGGATCATGAGCTTTAAAAGGGCGTTTATTACAAGCTACTCGTTTCGAATAGACGTTTATGAAGTACTCGTCTTCGTTTCCACTTGAAATGATGAAACATTCGTCATTTGTTTGAGTTTTAGGACAAAAATTCGTCAGAATTTAAACTGCCTTAATTAAATTACTTGATACTGTTAGTTACTATCACGCTACTCGTTTCAAAGTGCTCTTTCATCGAGTGTTCAGTTCTGAAAACCTTGGCTGCGTGACTCTCAAGAAACCAGTCACCAAATCTCGTATGCCTCCCATTTTTGTTTTTCTGTATTTTTTCGAGAAATACATCTATAAAATTCAAACTAGTTATTGTGTAACCGGGATATGCGGACAAAAATTGGAATATTGACTTCAGATAGGAAGAGGGAATGTTATTTGAATGGGAAAGAGTAATAGGTTAACAATGAGAGAATTGTACGATAACTCACCCACCTTTATACCAAATTTTTACATTAATGACTAGATAAGTCATTCAAGAATAATTAATATTTTCGTAATTTCTCATGCCTCACTACCTCGATGCCCGTTCAACGCAAGCTGTCCTACGCAGTGTTCAGGTCCGATTGCTGTCAACTGAAATTCTTTACAAACTTTTGATCCTCCTCAGAATTCCCGAGCACGTAAAAATACCATGATTGATTCATTTTCACCAATTCTAGCGTTAAATTTCAAGTCAGTTGTCTCGCCATTCTTTGAGAATATAAGACGCAGGATATGACGTCTCGCCATTGTCGTTGCACTCATCTCGACTGCAGGAGACGAGGGCGCGCCTCCGAGAACATCGCGTGAATGTCCATGTTTTTATTCTTAATTTGCTGGGGATACTGTGTGTGAACACACACTCTGCATAGATTCCCCGTTTTCTGCAGTCCATAATAAATGGTCCCTTCTCTTTCGGTGCAACATCTTGTGTGAGGCGCTGAGGCTTTACAATCCAAATTACTAATACGAACACCAATTCAAACATAGCAAGACAGGAGCGGACGCGCTCTCACAATTGTGGTTCACTCATTGTGACGAGAAGTAGAGCGGGGATACTAAACGCTCATTCTCTGAATAAATTTGAGAACATTTAGCTGTGCTCTTCGTTTACGAGGAATGCTTGGAGATGAAAATGTGCGCGCTGCAATCTGCTAATAATTTTTTCTCTGATGAACCCTTATGTCTGCGATTGGTTCATTTTTTCAGGTGACCTCGCCTTGTGCAGAGTGGTCTTCGCTACGTTTTCTGTTTCTGTGCTGTTTCATGAAGAAAGAATGATAATAATGATTCCTCTACCTCCGAGCTTTGCTGAAGCATTGAGCAACTTCGTTTCTGAAAAGTACTCGTGTGCAGTGGAGCACTGCAGCTGTGATGGCGGCACACTGTATTGTTGATTGTAGCACCCTGCGTCCGTCATCTCAGCAGTACACAGCAGCCATGATCTGAGCAGTGCACTGCAGCCATGATCTCAGCTGTGCACTGCAGCCATGATCTCAGCTGTGCACTGCAGCCATGATCTCAGCAGTACACTGCAGCCATGATCTCAGCAGTACACTGCAGCCATGATCTCAGCAGTACACTGCAGCCATGATCTCAGCTGTACACTGCAGCCATGATCTCAGTAGTACACTGCAGCCATGATCTCAGCTGTGCACTGCAGCCATGATCTCAGCAGTACATTGCAGCCATGATCTGAGCAGTACACTGCATCCACGATGTCAACAGACCACCTCATCCATGATCTCAGCCTTACCAGAGCAGTTGACTTTGTTTATCGGAGCCTGAGACTGCATCCGGTCTGCGCGATTATTTCTTGCTCCTCAAGGTGACGTCAACATCTAATCTCGACTAATATTTCTTTGTGTTATTCGTTATCTCTTACCAAATGTGAGAAAAGTTATATGTATTGGTTATTGCTAAGTCTCACTTCTGGAATGAGTGAGTCAGTCTTACTCGTGGAATTTTGTTGTATTTAGGTTGGTGTTGACGTCAAAAGATCTGTGTAGTTATATTCGCGACCGTTTTTTCAAGTGAGGTCTCTAAATGACTACAGTAAAGAGGATGTTTACTCGTTTCTTGACACTCATTGTGCTAATTTTCACGGAACAGTTGCGACCTCAGTTCCGTGATCACGTGTGTACATTAATTAGACGATTTAATGCTCATATCAAGACGATTCATGCGTGGGAGTTTTTAGTTTTTCTTTCACGCTCCAATTTGTTTATTGCGAGGTTTTTATCGGGCTTGTTTACTTGAGCATAATTTTTATTACGGCATTCACTGCGAAGGAGAAATCTTGCTTTTTACGGGCGTATGAAATAGGCGGCATAAACATCAGAAATTTTAATTCGTCTATCTTCCACTTCCTCAATTATCTCTCATATATTTTTCTTCTCTTTTAAAAAAAGATCGTCCAGTGAGCATATTAAACTCAGGTGCGTTACATTCAACACGTGGGGCTGTTAATTTTGGATTACCCAATAGTACTCTCACTTCGTTCGCATGTTGTGACTTTGTGACGTGTCGCTCTCTTGATCATACGGCAGCAAAAAGTCACATCATGCCGTGTTGCTTCAAGCTTTGAACTTTTAATGAACTTTGTTCATTTGCGTCCCGATTAAAGGTTCTTGAGTTGAGAGTTCTTGTGAAACATCTGTCCCAAAAAATTCAAATCAATATAGAACAATTACGCATTTTCTACCAGGATTTAAATTAAAGAGTCATACACTTGCATAAGAGGATGAGATCAGCCTGGAGTCTGGTTGAGAGAGGAGGGGCACAGCTGCGCGTTGGGTCATCACTACAATCCTCTTTACAATTGCCAACATTCCCCTACTGCGTTCTCAGTCGTCCATGCATTCCGCATTAGTTTCCATACATCAGGTCATCCCACACCACGGGATGCTCTTATTGTTATTTCTATACGAGCTACGCTTCGTGGATGGCTTGAAATTTTACCGGTTTATGGACCTGAATTCTGGGAAGGTTTCGAGTTCCGGACTTGGTGTGGAGACGCTGCAGTGCTGTGTGGCAGTGTGATGCTACTGCGCAGTTCCGTGTAAGGTGACGGTATGTTACGCATGTGAGTGTGTGTTGTCAGTAGCTGGGATTACTGTTGCTGATGTCATTTGTGTCACTTGTTTTGTGACTGGTACATGTGTGCGTATCTTGAGTTATGAGAAGTAATATATTGATGCTAGATCAGTATTTTTGGTTGATGTGTGTGGTTCGTTAGTTTAATTTCAGAACATTGTTTGTGCTTCTAACGTTGTGTGTGACTTGTGTTGATTGTTTTTTTCTTTTGATTATATGGCTTTTTTGCCCGCTGTTTGCGATCGAAATTCCTTTGATCATCTAGTCGTCTTTCTGTCATAACTAAGTCATTGCAGAAAATCCTTATTTTTTCACTATTTTTGTTCATAACTTGCAAAAGGAAAGCATGCTAGGAGGGTGAATGCGAGGTTGTTCAGAATTCAGTATTATAAAAAAAAGATTGAATTCTATCCTTTTCTACGATGCTCTTCCTTGAAATTCATCGTTTAGCCTCATCTTGTGAACGAAACTGAAGTGGTAAAAGTTTATTCGGATAGTAATATTAATAAAAAATCTTGATTATTTTTTATTTCAACTATTGATCTTTCTTTGAATATTTTCTATTTCTTGACTCCGTTCCATTAGCGTGGGGACATCTTTGCTTTCATTTTTCCTGTACAGGCAATTTTACTGAATTACTCGTGGGTTTTTTCCGTGCGTGCCCGTACGCTGTAACTCGAAGCTAGCCTAACTACAGAAGAATGTACGCCATAACTCGAGAACAAGTTCTCTCCCATAACTGTAACTATCCACGTGACCAATCTAAGAATTTTAATGGTAATTGTTTTCTAAACGTGTTGCTTAGTAAGATATTCTGTCTGAATATTCTACAGTTCAACAGTTATTTATTCAACAATCACAGTTTTGGTTCTAAATTTCCTCTCTTGAATCGGAAACCTTTCAAAAATTTTTGAGCGCTTCTGTTGTTTTTTGTTTCATCTGTTGAGATGATGCACGCTGCTGTGTAGCTGTAAACTGCTGCCTGCTATGCAACTGTAAACAGCTGCTGTGCAGCTGTAAACTGCTGCTGTGCAGCTGTAAACTGCTGCTGTGCAGCTGTAAACTGCTGTTGTGCAGCTGTAAACTGCTGCTGTAGTCGTGGCTGTTCAGCTGTTTGCCCATTTGCCGAAGTAATTTCTTCAAATCTTAAAAAACTGTATTTTAATTATTGATATGTTGTTATTGTTTGAGTGCAATATGTTCCAACACACGTTTCAGTTCTTGTGTGCAAAATTTCCTCAACACAATTCATCGAAGTCCGCATACGCTCTCTTGAACTTTATTTTTTGTGTATGTACACTCGGGTGTACTCCTGTTCGCCTGCACACGAGCTGCTTTCTTTTTCGCTTCCCTTGATTTCATTGTGTACAACGAACACCCCACCTCACTTCGCTGTCATTTACCGTCCCATTCTCGCATGTAGCCGTCACCCGCACTCGGCATCTCGGGAGTTGGCCGTCTCACACTCACAGCCGTGTGTGCGTGAGGGCCCTTTCGGTGCGTGCGTCCGGTTACGCGTCTCCGTCTTTGCTTTAGTAAGAAGAGGAGTAGGTGCTCGTGTGACTGTATTGTCTTACGTGAACGGAGCCCTGTGAGAACTGCAGTAACTCTGAGCCTCAAATACAAATAGCGCTCCTGTGTTTATCTTCCTCCAAGAACTGCCAGCCAAACAAGGTCAATTGTGGTGCGGAATGCTTTCTGGGAAGTATGTTTTATCATTTCATCTCGCATTATTTAACTCTCTCACGCCTGCAATGCCTTTGAAATAATGGGCTAATGAACATTTCCGTTAATGAATTGTTAATAATGTCTAGTATTGGCAAGGCCATGAATTTTATTCTCCGTTTTATGAAAACATGTTCATGTCTTGAATCAAGTTGATTTTGCGTCTTAGTTTGAGTGATTGACAGTTTCATCTATCGCTGTTTTTTGGGTCGTAACTTCTTATCGAATCTGCTCATTTATGTATCGCTATTCTAGAAACGGTTGTGTTTCTGATTCGATGGATAATTTGTCTTCGCTGAGTGAATGGCAAAATTGATGGATTAAGAATTTTTTCTCCCACATATCAGTGACATCTGTGGTTTTAAAATGAAATGTTCCATGCGTGTCTTGAATGCTGGCGCATTTCACCTTGATACAGCGTCTCGAGTCAGTCCACAGGTGGCCATCAAAAGCGAGAAAAGCTGTGACAGATGTAGACTGCATTATTTATATTTTAGACTGTTGTAGACTGTATCATTTCTATTTTCTTATGAATAACGACACGCTTGATGTGGGCCGGAGTCAACTAGTAAATTTTGCTACTTTTTTCAAGGAAGTATTCTTGTAAGCATGTGTAATTTACTCGTGGCTAAATACTTGACATTTTTCTATTCAACTGACTAGGTACATACTTAGTTTTTGACGACCTAAAAAATTAAATCCCTCATGCTTACGTTTTTGGAACAAATTTGTCGTAGTCTTTGTCACAAATGTACGATCACGGTCAACGATGCATCATCGCTAAAAGTATTCTGATTGACAAGTTTTTTAATACATTATCCCCCAGAGTTGCGCAATTGGAGCTTCGGCATTTCGTGCGCGTGATAGATAATAAACCACGGACAGCTGCAATCGGATGTGCTCAGCGCACAAAGGCGAGATCTCTTTTTGGCTCGCTACCTTCACTCTCGCTCACGTGCTTAATTTTCTTGCTAAGTGATTGTCTTTCATGTATCATTTGTGTGAATTTTACGAGGATTATTTCAGTCAGTAGCGTGTGCTCGCCGCTGTGAAAGAAACATGTGAAATTATCGCGCTAAGTTTTATTCCAGAACGTTTAGCACGAGTCGTGTCCGCTTTTGCACTGTGTTTATGAACTGGTGTGGCCTTCCCTTAAACGAATTGTATTCTTACCCGCAGAGCCAAGGCTGGTGTGGACGGAGGAACGCTCTTCTACCACCAGGATGCCCCTCTGCCAGGGACACGCGAGGACAAGTTGGGCAAGGTGGGTCCGGTGTTGCTTTTTGTATTACATTTTGTTTATTTACTGTGGTGCGAAGTCGGTTTAGTATTGCGTCTTGTTTTAGTTTGGCTTGATATTTCAGTCGCAAACCTCCATTTTATTATCTTCTTTCCTATGAATTAGATCAGCGTACCACTCTGCTCTCTTTTAGTTAACCCTCAATGGGTTTATCTTATTGCTCGTTTCTTTCTCGCGTGAAAGGCTTCCTTCTTCAGTTTTGCAGCTATAAAACTTGAAGTAATTTTTGTCGCCAATTTGTCACAAATTTACTTAATTTTAATCCTTTGTTATTTAATCGCGAATTTTCAATCAATGATCACCAGAGACATGGGATAGGCAATAGGATTAGATTAGATAGATTTGTCTATCGTATGTGGGAACTGGCTTCGTTAGAGACTGTTGGGTAACCTCAGCTCTAGATAGGCCTTCAAAATTCCTATCTTTCGAGCCCATTTTGTAATTTTCAATAATCATCTTCTCTGCTGATAAATCTTAATCTTTTCTTCCCCTTCCTTCTCTACTTGGTGTTTCTATGCACGGGGAATCTTCTGTGGGAGCGCATCATTTAGTTTCCTTGAGATCGCTTTTGATGTGGCTAGGGAGCTTTAAACTAATTAACTGATGATAATAATAGTAATTTTAATCAATGACAATTATTCAGCCTTCAGAAAGTGTATAAAATTTTTGAGAAAATATACAGATTAAGCTCTAGTTTTTCATTTGATTAATAATCAAATAGACTTAGAAAGCGCAACGATTCACAGCTCAATTTACTCGGGGTCTAGTAGAAACGCAAGTTTTAAATAACGAATGATACAGGGCAGGACCATAATTTTTTAGAAGCACAATAATCAAATAGTAATTCAGACTCCTGCATTCCAAGATAAAGCTAGAAAAATACACTTATTAGTAATAAAAATTGATAGAAAGGAAGCTAATGTTCGAAAGTCATTCAGGTTGAGATATTAGTGAACTACATGATTTAATTGCGAATTGATACGCCTCATAAAAATCCAAAGATTCACCTGTATTTTATAACTCTCTAGCGTAAAATTTTAATTTTTATTCATTGTTTCTTGCTAATTCACCGTTGGGTCAAACTAAAAAGTTCTAGTTAAGAAAGAAATGAGAGCAAAAATGCCTAGAGAATAACAAAACAGTTACCTCTCGAAAGTTTCGTTTTCTTTGTTCAAGTTTTTTTTTGGAAGAAAATTTAAGAATTTCAGCACATTCTATGCAAATACTAGCACAGGGTGTGTTTCATGTGTCATAGTTAACAAATAAGTAAACGGTACGTCAGTATTTTATAATTATTCAGTTTTATGTATCATTTTATCTACTATTGCAATGAAATATTTTAGAAATGGTCATATCCAAGTTTTTCGTTCATTCAAATTCAACTTGTCTTTTATGACTTTGTATCTGCAGTTGAAATATTTTTCAAATAGTGCAAATTTCGGGCCTAACTTTAAATGTAAGAGGAGTTCAATTGGAGTTAGATGTAATTTAAAATGAGGCTTTTGCATTAGTCATATACTCCTAATCACTCGTCATCTTTTCTTGGTCCAGTAATCATGTTGCAAGAGCTTCTCTCGCGTAGTTCGACCATGATCTTCTTTCTCTCCTTCCATACATTTACAAAGAAGCACTTGAGAACAGTCACAGCGCAGGCTGGTATTCCTTCTTCCAGGCCTAGGATCACCTTTATTCCTTTATCATCTCTTTTCTGCCTCTCATTTATAACTGCTATTCTACATTCTTTCCTGAGCAATCCAGATAGTTTCATCCTTTCATTTTCATATCCTTTACACTCTGGTACTACATGTTCAACATTCTCATCTTCCTTTGAGTCACAG
>VOMN01016173.1:0-31115 GCA_014899125.1 Orchestia grillus | reverse complement strand
AAATGCACTTATAGATTCGTGTTAAAAGAATTACTGAATGCAACCCTGGTAACACTAGGCCATGTTTATAATGTGCTTTCCATTTCAAGATCATTGGCAGCTGCATGATAAAAAGACTGAGTTATTTTACTTATTTTGTATAGGGTATCTTTTTATCCTCCTTGAAAAGTAGGAGTGTATATTCAGGCCATCCTGTAATACCATTTGTATTTAAATGTTAATATAGTAGGGATTTGTTATACTACTGCTAAATGTAGTTTTCATTTATATCTAAGGTAAATATAGTTCACAAGTGCAAGTGCTAGCAATTAAATTAGATTGATGTAAATGATCATACTGTGCACCCATACAATAACTCCAACATGATGCATCATTCTTTTAGCTGAGTTGCCTCTGGTATGTGATGTCACCATTCATGTGTTGTACCATGAGTGGTAAAATAATATTTCTTACCAAGTGAATGAATAACTGTTTTACTTTCAGATTCAGATACAAAAATATCCATTTTAGATATTAGATATGAGTGCACACGGTACTAAGGAATTGGGCCTCCAGAACAACTCTAGAGGAATATGGCTTGTGAAGGTATTGTGCTTCTAATATTAGTAAATATAATATTTATAAGTAAAAAGAATAATTCTTTTCAATACTTTTTGTGCTAAGCAATATTACTATTGGCTAGTAAATTCAGTTTGTTTATGTAATCATATGTAAATAGGAGAATTGGTGATTATATGCATATCCAATGTATTTGTCAGTTCAATATTTCCATATTTATCTATTGATTTGCATTGTATTAACACTGAAATGGAGAATTCATGTCTGTCAGTGTTAGGCACCAGAAAATTGAATGAATTATGCATAGATTATCTGTGTACCATTGTATGAAGTAATAACTTCAATTCCAATCTAATTTAACTAATGAGTGGGCATACACTTGCTCCAGTTATGACTGGGAGCATGTAGCAATCTACATAGTTTTAGAGAAAAAGTTCTATAATCAGAGGTAGTACCTACTTAGTTGCTCTATGTCGTCATATTGTTGCAGACATTTTTTTTAATCAGAAAAATATTTTGATAATTTCAGTGTCCTGTATAATATGTGGATTGATTTAATGCATGCTGTGCTTTTACGAGTATTGACACATTATATAATGAGGGACAATACATTATATTTTGATTACAAAACAAATTTTCACATAGCCAAGACCAATCATAACTCTATCATTCAAAATAATGGAAATGTGAGAATCGTCTTAAGTATTATGAGTTTAAAAATATGTCTATAATAATTTGAAATGGTAAAATACCTCATTTCAAAATACCTGGAAACAGCCTCAATTACTTGGTATAACTTGGTCTGAACAATTTGTTACTTAGCCTCTCACTAATAGGATGCATGACATCTTTAGAAATGTGTGGTACCAAGTGCTGCTTTTTGAAAATATCAGAAAAGGCTTCAAAGTTTAACAGCCTTGAAACTTATGTGTCTTGGCAACTAATGGAGATATTTCTTTGTTTTTCTAAATGACTCCCTCTCCACACCAAGGAAGGTTTTTGGTTGACAGTGGTATACATAACTTTTTTCTATTCTTTGTGTCACATGGTTCCAGGGGCATTGTATAGCAAGCAAATATCCTGCTGCACCAAATGTGTGTGGAACAGGCTTATATTGCATGGGACACATTAAGGTGAAAAATGTAACATGTGACCCAACTAATAATGGACATGATATATTGACAAATAGTATGTCTAATTTTAATTTGTGATTCAAATATGTTCTTTTTTGTTGGTCCTAATTTAATCATGAGCCATCTTCCTTATATAAGGCTATTTTTTTATTAGTACTCAATTTGAAAATGTACTAACAATGTTCATTTATTTATAAAGTGCTTCTTTCTTAATGTTGAATTCATTGTTATTAAAATCTCTAATTGGTAGCACTAAAAAAGGTAAAGTAACTTCTAAAAAGTCATACTTAATTATATTGCAATGAATCAAAATTGCTCCTTTCATCAATGTGATCTGCTGCAGTAACAACCAGTGGCCACAATATAGTGTATTGTAGTGATGTGCTGCATCATACTGCCTGAATGAAAAAAACTTTGTACTTGAACCTGTCTTCATCATCCAAGCTACTTTTTCTTGTTATACCCAAGCTTATCTTGGAATCAATGACACATTATGCTATGTATAAGTGCCCTAGAACTTATCATTCAATTTTCTAGTCTATAATTGTAAGTCTCAACTGTTAAGATTATGTGTGAATTATAAATGATTCACCCTGGGTATGAAAATTTCCTCATTATTCTCACATAGATGTTACAGCTTAAATCCAATTTAGGTGACAACCATAACAAATTCAATTAATTTAGCTACACTTCTACATTTATTACCTGTTGTTTTTTATCATGTGTATTTGTCACCCATGATGTACATATAAACTCTTTTAAGTCATGATCAGTGGTAGACTGTTTCAAAATTCTCAGAATTAGCTGGATAGTGTGTGAATGGGTTAAAGGGGACTGTCTGATGATTTTGGCATTTTTCTATCAAACAGATCACTTCAAATTTGGTGTATTTATTTAATTCAATGAATTAAACACCTTTTGGTCATATAACTCTGAATTTTTCAAAGGAAATATATTTAAAGAAAATTTAATATTTTCTAGTTTTTCAGTCCTCTAATAGTTCCTCAATTTTTCCATTAGAATAATGATGTTAGTTGTATTATATATATATTTCACCATAAGGAAAAAATGAAGGGAATACATTTTGAAGAAATGTAAGATGAAAAAATTTAGAACTTTATTTTCAGAAATTATTTTCATTTTATAATTTCTACTTGAAAAAGTTTAAAGTACAGTATTTCATAAGCCTAGAATTTTTTTTTGAGTGCTAATAATTTTTCTGCACTAAAATTTTAAGTCAAATGACATTAGTTTTATTATTGTAGACTAAAAACTGTAGGAGTAATCTTTGTAAGTCACACCATAACTTAGCAGTACAGCCAGCAGGCTGACCCATTTATCATGTTGCCAAAATTAGGGGCTTAGGTTATAGGACTCAGAAACAACAAACAGACTGATAACCTCTCCTTTTGATGGATGAAGTACTGGAGACACCTCTGTATTATTGTGGAGGTAGAACCACAAGTAGACTAACATAGACAATCCCAACCGGTTCTAACCAGAAATTTGTTGTTGCAGAGGAGCAAAACTGACTTTATTTAGAGTTTAATCACTCATAACGTGCACATTTTTGCATTTACATTGGTTAAAATTGAGTATGTCATAGCGCAGATTTTTAAAATGTGTTGAACTTGAAAAAAACATAACCACAAACTTGGATGAAATTTCACCAGATGGTCCTAGACCCTTAACGCATTTATACCCACCCTAAGATTACAGTGTTAATTTTCAGGAAGGTTATAGCATCTTCATGCATGAAGATGCTAATGTTCTCATCACAAACCATTTTGTCTCTTTGGTACCAGGTACCCAAGTTTTTGCAGAAGGAATGGAGCCAGTGCTCCGAGGGCTCGGAGGTTGGACGTCTCAACATCTCCCGGTGAGTGGCTTGTCCTGAGTGACCCAACCTGGTGTGTGTGGCATCTTTTGATACCCAGCTTAGGATCTTATGAGAAATGTTCCATCGCGAGGGTCATGGTTGTACAAGGGGTCTCATTAATTGTACATCAGGTAGGTTTTGTCCTGAGAGGTCAGGACAAGAAAATGGCCTGGTTATGGCTGATTGAAAAATTATTGCTCTGGGAAATGTGTGTTTGAACTTGCTTTTACTAAATTGCAATGAAAGTTTCACTATATATGTGCTTTACTGCTAAGGTTGGGCAAGTACTATTGTGAAAATCCTATTTTTGATTTTTGTTTGAAAAATGAGCTGCTACTATTACATTTTTTCTTTTAATCAATAATCATTTCAATGGTGAATCTTTGAGCCTGTCTTTATATTGTTGCTCAACAAACATTAAACTCCTTTTAAACTGTGATCAACTTAGCATCATGTGGACTAATATTGATATATCAGTATCAATGCATTACTAAGAAGTTATGTAATCAATTTCTAGTCTTTAAAAGATTAGACGTTTAATTATTTTGAAATTTCCTCTTCTCGCTATCTACAGTTTGGATTGATATTAACGCCAAGTGCAAAAGTTCTCCATATAAGTCTGGAATTAGAATAATTATGAGACTATACTAGGTCATAACTACTCTTATATGTAGCTTGTATTTTTTTTTATTATCTGTTCTTCCCTTAAGGGGCATAAGATAGGCTAGTTAGGTTTCAGTATCATGTGCTATAAGGACTGGCATCTCCAGCAGGCTGTGTTAGGCTACCTTAACTACAGAAGGGCCTTCAAAATTCTTATCATTCATACCCACTTCACTTCTTTAAATTTTCACATATTTGCCATCTCTTCTTCCTCTTCAGTTTTACTTGCTGCTTCTATGTGCAAGGGATCCTGTGGGGAACATGTACATAATTCTTTGTTCTCAATACTCTATACAGAATGGTCTCTTCTTTTTGCTCTCATTGGATTGCATTTCATGTGGATAACTGGCTGTAATCTAGTGAATAATCTGGTTTACTGTTTTTAGTTTTACTGTGGAGTTGAAGCTAGATAGTTTCTCCTGGTAGTTGTATCAGAGTAAAATTTATGCACTGATAAGTCATGTGAACATTTAGCTCATTTATTTTTCAAAAGCTAGCCATAGCGTAGGATACTTGTAGTTGCTGAAGCATTAAAAGTATTGCACCTGCAGATTTGTCAATGAGTAAAATGTGATTAAAGTTAGAGTTGTGATTGTTTGAGAAAAACACAATGGTGTCATACTAAAGCATTAATGATGTGTTGTACCCTGTACCAGTGCTTCACTATCAAAATTACTAATACCAAATCTGGAGTCCATGCCATTGTCTATGTATGTTAGAAGTTGACAAAGCAGATTTTAATCAGTAATAGTGTACAACAATTCAGATGATAAGAGATTTAGTTGAAGTTCTGCTTATTATTTTTCCATTTTTTTTGAAATATGGTAAGTTGGTTTATGTCATTGCTATTATTTTATAATACTGGTGAACATATTTTGAAATTCATTTCATTAATGATCTAATTAACATATTCAACTGTGATTTCAGTGCAGACTATATTTTAACTAAAGATTATCATGGACTTTGATTTAAAGTAAAATTTTATTGGTACATTTTATTATATTTTTCATTGGGTAGTTGGTTTCAAATGCCTTGCATCTCATTCCTTAATCTGTGTTGCACCGTGCAACAGAAACTTGGTTGTTGGTTCTACATTTGCTTGAATTTCTATTTTCTTGAAATAAAGCTCTCTTAAACTGTAGCACTACTCAATAATGCAATTTTTTCTGTTTGCTTGCATTTTTATATTAACTTTTTTTTTCTTTTTCACTGAACGAGTGTCCCCAGTGGTTGAATTTGTTCATTTTGATGCACTTTTTTAGTCAACAAATACTGATACTTCTAATGCATTATAATGACAAATTCTTCACTGACCATGTATGAGTGCTTTGGACTCAAAATTGAAGTACATTTATTGATAAAATAATGAATGGTGAATCTCCTTGATATCAAGCTCATGAATGTCAAGGAATGTTTGTGAAAGTACAATTTGTTTAAGATGAAGTTTTGATTGATCTTTTTACAGTTAGCTAATTAATTGGTAAAACATTCATTGTATCAAATAAAGATATCTGAATGGTCAATAAATTGTCTGTTTTCAGGACAACTCTTCATTGTTGCAAGAATTCACTTTAAGTGGTAATGCTTTTGAGCTGAGTTTGTCAAAGTTATCGTTATCAAATTTTACATTAGTTTTTGTATCAAACATGTGTGCTGTTGATGTGCCAGAATTCTTGAGTTCTTGTGAATGCTGATTCAAAAGTGGTAGGCCAGCAGGCTGAAAATACCCCCTAAAAAAATCAAAATCTGAATTATCAAATCAAACTGGATGAAGATATTCATTTCTTTTTATTAGAAGTATCAGTCTAAGTGATTTCTTTATTTTAGTGCCATGTTCAACGATAGATTTTGATTAACACATTTCCTTTGATGGTGCCATTTTACAAGGGGTAAAATGACCCACCGGTGGGTCACGTCACAAGAAATGTGTTAAACCAATAAATGCCTTGGGATAGCTTTGAGTGCTTGTTTTCTGTGATCAATTCTGCAATTAACTTTCCTGGTGTGTATGCAGGTGTCCTAAGAAGCGATCAGCAGTTATTGCATTTTCCATGAATGAAGATTTGGATGGTGTTAAAAAATTGCCAAGAAAACACAGATTCATTCAGCATGAATTAAAGCAATGTCTTGGAGTTTTTTCTGAAGCTGAAGGTGAGTAAATTTCTTTGAGACTAGCAGTCCTAACAGATATGGGCTGCATTCTTTTCAAAAGCTGTATGCGAAGTTATGCTAATCAATCACAAATTGCAAAGGTATGTACTAAATATTCTGCATGAGCTCCTATGAATTATATTCATTTTAAGAATTGACCTGCATTTCCTCTTCTCTTGACATAAATTAAAATATTATTTTACTTTCCATTCAAAAGTGTGCATGGAGTGTCTTTATTTTGGGAGGGGACTCTTAGGAATATCATTTACACTCTCAGAAATGTCATTGACAATCTCAGGGTGTATTTAACAAAATTTTCATCAGCATAAAATTTAAGTTTTTGTAGCAAATACCTTCAATCTTCTGGGGATTTTTAAATTTAAGAATAGAATTGAGGTTCTGTGAAAAATCACTGCTAACATCATTATTCTATTTGACTCTAGCAAGAAGTTCTACATCTAAATAAGCATGATTTCAGGTGCCACTTGAGGCAGTTGTACATATTTTAGTGGCACCTATATCCCCTTGCATACCAGCATTCATTCATGAATTTTATTTATTTATTTATTTATTAATGCAAGCTAGTCAATATTTTTTATGTAGCCTATATCATACATTCAATCTTTAGTCACATTCCTCCTCCTGTTAATTCTTGGCATTTTAGCTGCCCTTGTCCTGAATATCTAAATCATCACTATGTAGTGTAACATCTTCATTTTTTTCAGATTTGACTCCTGGGGTTGAGCCTGGGAGCACCAAAGTGAATCTGGAAGGCAAAATAATTCAAAAGTTTGAATGTCAACCAGTCAGTAAGTCAAAATGGAATTTATAGTGTGCACTGTACCTGTGAGTGGTTTAATTTTCTGGTATCTTACTATGCTGGAATAAATACTGATTAAGTGGGCATAATTTCAATGTTAAAACTTTTGATGCTTCCCTTTATTTACAGAAATTTTCAGTTCATTATTAAGGGCTTGGCCAGTGATCCAGATGTACATACATACAAGATGTCAAATTAGAGAAAAATCAAAGTGCCGTAGCCGCAGCATTTTAACTCTCGTCTTACTGGCTGCAATGGCATTCCAGTGCTGATTTATAAGGTTGCCCGATCAGAATTTCAAAATTTATGTACATCATTTTAGCAAAGAAAGTTTGACATGTAAGTGGAGAAAAGTGATTGAAAGATATGTAATTGGAATGTTCTGAGCCTTGGCTGTCGACAAGAAATATGAAGAATCTAGGCATGTGAAGTGGTTTTCATCACCTTCATTACAGTTTTCTTTGGTGGCAGTAATACTTACTGTAATGAGTAGCTTGTCTGTGCCTGATTAAGGGTGAATTAAGAATTTGAGTTGAAGATTGTATTGTAGTTATCGCTCCCTCAGTAATATCTCAAGGCAGAGGCTGTGATTTGATTCCACTAGCAGAATAGCATTTTTTATACTATACCTCAAAATGAGTTGACTGAAAGATGTTTAATAGGAATGGACAGTGTAAGCCTATAACAGGCAGGACTGATTTTCTTAGGCAAGGGATTTTAGTGAACTTTGTTTGAATACCAAGTTCCGTGATTAGATTATATGCACTTAAAGTTTTCTGAATTATCAGGTTTAGTTGGAATAAGAGCATTTTAGATACTTTAGTTTATGAAAGAGTTTTTCTTTGGTAATGTTTTGTGAAGACAACCTGAGCACTGACTCAAGACCGAGAATGAATTCGTTATCACTGTATTTTTTGTTAGAGTTGTTAGTGCAGAGGTGCTAGACCGAACAGAATAAAATTATATTCATGTATACCTTCAGCAATGAAAGATTTCCAAGTTGTAGAGAAGCTGTTAAAATTTCAAAGCAAACCTAGCAGTAAGTAGCTAGTGGAGCTATTAGCTTAGGTAGCGTAAGCGTATACGCCATATACGCTCAAGTAACAGTTGTGTACTTGTGGTGGTAGGTACTGCCAGCATGAAAAATTTGAAAGAATGTTCATCTGCTGCAAACCTCAGTGCACTCCTTGGATTTCAAATGCGTGGGTGAAAAATAGTTAAATGGTCCCAGTTAAACTCGGAACCCTAATTAAGTCAGAGAACTTCTGAATTTCTCTTATGTTGAGCAATAACCCAATGTGGTCGAACATTCATAACTACCTGAGCTCATGAGGTTTAAGTTTTGTTACCACTTTGCATCTGCTATTTGTATGACATATTGTAAAGTTCAGCTCTTATTCGGTTTTGATGTTTCCAGGGAATGCATAGTACACATGCGCCAAATGGAAGAAATAGTTGTTAGTTTGTTTCCACATGGAATCCTCGGCTAGTATTGTAGAGCTCAGCACTCATGAGGTCTCTTTCTTAAGGAACGGAGATTACATAAACCAGAAGAAGCGAGTGTTAAATTCGTTTCTATGTGGAATTCACTGCATTTAATGTCGAGTTCAGCCCTCAGTAGATCTCATTTGATGTCCCCAGTGGATGCCGATTACGTGCGCCTCAAGCAAGAAGTGCGCCGAGCAGCAGCAATCCCTCAGCGGACTTCCATTGCCATCGACAGACCATTGAACGTGTTCAAGCCAATCTCTCATCACAAGATCGACGTTGGAGAGAAGGAACGACCGAGCAGCGGTGCCAAGAACTTCAGAGCAGATCGAAATAAAGTCCTGGACATGCTGTTTGCTGCTTTTGAGAAGCACCAGTACTACAACATCAAGGATTTGCAAAAGATCACCAAGCAGCCCATTGTAAGTGGTTTTTTCGATGTTGACGAAGAAAGATATTTTCACATTATTTAGGTATTTAAGTTTTTTGTAATGCCGTGTTCGTCCCATTTTAATTGACTAATTTCTTAACCGGTCAATCATTTATGTTAAAATAAACGAGGTACTTAAAACTTAGCTCTGCCACTCGAGATTCTGTCTAATACAAAGGTATTATGCCTTTTGATTTAATAATGAGAAGCGATTTCGTAAGAGGCCGTAATGCTTTTACTGCGGGGTCTGTGCAAGACTAGGAATATTATTGCTTGTTGAAAATAAAGCATAATTGCATATGACAAAGGCGTAACGTGCGTGGGTTGGAGTGTACGGCGCCACTTGAAGAATCGAGAGGATTTAAGAGAGATGCTGCAGCGCCTCAAGCTGTTACAACAGAGATTCTGTTAATGTAGCATCATATTCTGACACAGGAGCCCATGGCCTCACTCAAGCCGTTATGACTGACAATTTTGTAGTATGCATCACTGAATTTTAAATATCTAATATTGCTCCGCATGATATGCATTCTTGAATTATGCTTATGGTTTTCATAACATGTTGAGATTCTACTCGTATCAGTGAATACTTACAAAATCTTTCTACTATTATTTATATGCGTCAGTGATTTTTTATTTTTTTCCAGACTTTTCTGAAGGAAATCTTGACCGAAGTGTGCAGCTATAACATGAAGGCTCCGCACCGCAACACCTGGGAGCTCAAGCCAGAGTACCGACATTACCGCTAGCTGGACGCTGGTGCACTGAGCTGACGGCACCACTGGACGCGCCTTTATTCCTTTTTACTAAGGTTGCCAAAAGTTAAGGACGTGCTTGTTTATTAATTTGGTGCTTTGGTTTCACAGGTGTGATTGTATTTCGTAATGATTTCTTTGGAATCTCTACTTATTTTGAAATTTCCAATATTGTTTGCGTTAACTCTCATTCAGCGCAACGTTTATTTTTATGTATAAGGATTCTAAACATATGTTGTAGGCAGTCCTCTTGAGTCGCTACCGTAAGGTCAAACTTGAACTGATATTCAATACAAGCAAGTCTCGCTAGTTTCCCGACTTGGCTTCCTGCTCAAATATTGGCGGGTATGATGGAAAGTTAACCATTATGAGGTCCATATTCCTGGTTCTCTTTAAGAACACCAATGTTGGGAGACTCTGCAGCTGTCTTATTCTCTGATTGAGGAGTTTGGTAGTGTAGTTTGTTGACGATGCCAGTTGTAGTTTGAAATCATCTCTGTGATAAACTGTGATACATTCCAGTTGTCAATTTTGTGTTCGTGTGATGTTCTCTGATGTAGATCTAATTAATATGTGGGTATTGCCCAAGCATTAATTAAGCTTGTGTCTAACTCGTGCCTTGTCGAGGCTTGTTGCGTTTACTTAAAGAATACATGTGAAAATATTTCCTAGCTTCGTTTTATTTACATTTATTGGATGGAGTGTGCATTTCTGAGCCGTTGCTTGCTGCTTTGATCATTAGTTTGCGAGAATGATGTCAAATTTGGCCCTTGTAACCTTTATCATGTAATGTGGAGTGGAAAATTCTCTACCTTTTAGTTATTCGAGGAAAGGCCACATGATCTGTTTGACGAGAGCAGGCCATACCTCAGCCCTAGGCATTCATTGCAGGCTAAGAATATACTTGAATTGCATTCCTACTGGGCCATGAGTTCACCGATTTTTAAATTTGAATCATGCATGACGTCAAAGCTACACACGAGGCTAAAAATCAGTCTTGTTTACCTCAGGGAGCCGCTCAGTGTGAGCGTCTAAGGGAACTTGCGACCCCTGGGCCCCAGCTAATCTCGGTCAATCGTAACTTGTTACAACCCAATACAATGATGTCGTGTTTCATAAGGATGCTGCAAGTTTTTCTCTAAGCGAAAAGCAGCCGTAGCGCCACAATTTGAATTAAACGTTGTGCAGTTCTTACTGCTCTTGCATCAGGGTGAAGATGAGTCAATTTTGTCTACGAGAGCTGGGATGTTGGGTCAATTTTATAGATATTTCGTAGCCGTTTTCGTTGTCCACAGAATGCGATGCTGCACTAAAACCTTTGACAAACCTGCTGAAAGAGTTGCTAGCTAAGGAAATTTTCATAAGTGCAAGAAATGAATTTCTCTTGCATCACTGTTCTGTGATGCTCTGAAGGTGATTATCTTGCGTATTTTAAAGTTTCAGCACACTTTGAGATATTAGTGAGCGGTGCAAGTGAATACTAAGAAAATTATTGCTCCTCGCAAGCATTTATTTATCGAATGAATCTCGATGTCTTCATGCGCCGTGTCCTGAAAGTGTCGAATACCTGCATTATTGGTAGCTTTAATTTTGCTGGTGTGAATGACGGTCCACATCAGCTGAATCAGTAGCTTATCACATGATACGGGATTAAGGAGTTTCCTAGGGAGATTTTGGAAATACGGATGTGCGTGTGACAATTTAGAAATTCAGTGGGAGGAATGATTAGGAAATTAAATGAAAATATCGCAGAAGAACTGAGCTGTTTTGAAAGCAAGCAACTGTGCATCGTTTTGACACAAAAGGCACTGTTAGGTTCTCTCAGCTTTGGGAGTTCTACCTTTCGTGCCAACTTTTTCCAATTTTCTTACGTTCTTTGCTACCTCTTCTTTATATTTTCTTCCTTTTTATTCTTAACTAGCTGTTCTTATGTACAGAGGATCCTGTTTGTGAACACACCTTGTGCATAGATTTCCCGTTCTCTATAGCCCGTACTAAATGGTCCCTTCTCTTTCGGCACGATGTGGACGAGTCACTAAGTCGCTGCAGTTCGGCACTACATACTTCCAGCTACCTCCGTATTGTTGCTAGGGAAGGCCAGCCAGGAACGGGAGCACAGAAGTTTCATCGGTCTTGGCTTCAGTAGGTAAAAGAGCTAGTGTGGTTTATCAGGTGCCCATAACGCTCTGAGTGAGAAATGATAGAAATGAGAAGGGTGCGAGAATTTGGTTGTGAACGGGAAGACTGTTGAGGATGTGGACTGGTTGAAGAGCCTTAAATATATTGGAGGCTAAAGAAGTGAGAGTAAGATGTATTTCAGATAGGCCTAGGTATGTCATCCCTTTCGTAAAGTTATAAATTCTTCGTTCTTTTTTCAGTAATTATGTTTTGATTTTTAACGAATATAAACACCAGTGAAAACAGTTAATTTATTAATAGGTATTTTATTTTCTGAATTGCGTTACAATAATAGTGCTGGTTTTAGCGTGGAATAGAGTGACTATGTTTTGAAAATTGTAGTTTTAAGACGTCCATCTTTTAATTATCAAAAGTGTTGGGTGATCAGTTTAAGAAACGTGATCTGGTAGTCACAATGAGCGGTCATGGCGAGCGAGACATGGACGTCACGAATGCCAGCCGAGGCATCTGGCTCGTCAAGGTGAGAGGGGATGTGAGATGATTATCATACTGGGTAGTCCCGGCGACATGCTGGGTAGTCCCGGCGACTAGTAGGTCACTGGTAACCCTATACGGTCTTCTTTGCGGATTATTCTTTATCTTTTCTTCCTCATCTTTCTTAACTGGCTGGTTCTATTCGCGGGATCTTGTGTGGGAACACACCTGTGCATAGATTTCACGTTTTCTAAAGTGCTACTAAATGGTCCTTCTTTTCGTTCTTTTGAGATCGCATTCCGTGCGAGTAGGGAGCTTTAAACTAACTAATAAAATAAATAAATGGGATTTAGATGCAGCTAGTTTTTCGAATAAAACTTAATGCAACCTTATCGTTAAAGTAATTTAGTATGTAGAGAAAGGGTTAACCTTTTAATGGTCACTGCCCAGGTGGTGGTGGCGATGCACTCACACGGTGTGTGCCATCGACACTGACGCTGTGAACGCGACAACCACAGCGCCGTTTTTATGTTTCCGTGACCGACGATAGATCGAACAGCTGGGATATATTCTATAGTCGATGAATCTCATTATACAAGTTGGATCATGAGAAAGGCACCCTCATTTATATCGGTAGTACGGATGCACTAAAAAAATATAGGGTGTCCACTTTCATTTTAAATTAATTTGACCTCTTGAGGGATTGGAGTTTTGTTTCTATGAGTATATTTTTTAAAAGGTTGTCTTACTTCTGTTTCACCTTGTATAACCAATATTTTGTTACTCCTACATATATTTTTTGCTAAATTGATTTTCTGGAAGTCGATAAATTTGGTACCGTTTCGTTGAAATATTCAAGGAAATGTATGTTCTCAGAATTACGTGTACTCTTTATTCCAAGCTCGAAGTTTTCAAAAGAGATAAAAAATACATTAGTGCAAATGCTTATGTCCAAGCACTGTATTTGGCATCATGATTAGCATTTCCAAATTGTGTTGGGTAAAATTTAAAAGCAAAATTTAGAATGTTAAACTAAATTATAAAAGGACTTACCTTGTACTTGTGGAGCGCTGAATGAGGAATTTTGAATATTTTCATGTGTTCATGAAAGAAATATACCTGCTTATAATCATGGTGCGACTTAGGCTTTTGTAGAGCTTGAATTAAATCTTGAAATTCTATATACTTGAAAAATCCTTTGTATATAATCGACAAAACGTACCCAACACACTGCTAGTGATGAATGTAAAGATGTCAAGTTTCTGGTTTGTATTTCAGGAGACCCGGCTTAGTTGAGTTTTAAAAGCTGCCGTGGGATCTCGCAAAAAAGGTTTCCTAGATTCAGTGTTTCTCTTTGTCAGCACGAGCCCTAAACACAGCAGATCACAAACTTACTTTTATTCACTTTGCTTAAGGAGCAAAGTCCGACCAGTGCTCTGAGCACTGGTCACGACTTCTGCCTCATTGCCATCACTTAGGAGCAAAGTCCGACCAATGCTCAGAGCACTGGTCGCGTTTAAGGATGTTTTGTTGTAGCGTTCAAGTTCCTCTGCTTGACTAAACTCTCAATCTTGGAAATTATTGTTGATTTCAACCTTCAGGTGCCGAAGTTCATTCGTGAGAGTTGGACGGCGAACAGCGGAGACAATGAGGTCGGCCGTCTCAAGATAACCAAGTGAGGCTGGTATTGGGGTCTTCCCAGTCTAACTTTCCGCAGCCTCGTCGAAAGCCGGCAAGGATATCGAAAGCTAGGACAGCCAAATTATGGATGATCCGGCGGAAAAGCTAGACCGGACACCAGCATGCCCATTCCATTATGAGAGTGAAGTTTAATTTGCTAGATCAAGGGACATTAAGTTCCACCTTGTGAGGTACTTTTTTTTTAACATAGATTACCTCAATGATCGTATTTGAGCGTGAGAAGAGCTTTCTTTCTGTCTCAATTAACGAATTGCTAAGTTTTTCTTGCCTTCATTTGAGGTACTTAGCCCCTTATGAGGCAAAGGATAAGGCAGCAGGGTTAGGTTAGTTAAGTTTGTCTATCGCATGCTATGGAGACTGCAATCCCCTTTAGGCATACTGTTGGTTGTCTCGGATAACAGTAGGCCTTCGGGACTTCTACCTTTCGTGCCCATTTTTTTCAATTTTCACACCTCCATTATATTTTTGTCATTTCTTCCTCTCAACTTGCTATTTCCATGTGCAGAGGATCTTGTGTATGAACACCTATTATGCCCCGTTCTCTATCGTCCATGCTAAATGGCCCTCTTTCGGCGCGGCAGAGTCCGAGCCACTGAAGCCCTACAATCTATACTGTTATTTATTAAACTATTTAATAAGACCGTTGCTAGCTTTTCATATATAGGTAGCTGTGGTCTTGTCGCTGAAATAATTTGAGCGTTAAAGAGTTAAAATGTATTTGGTTGTTTGATTGCTTCGCTTAATCACGAAACCTTCTTAACCTGTTAACAGTCACGGCCCAGATGGCGGCGGTCCATTCACACAATTAGGGTAGTCTGTGTGAACAACCATCAAGGTGTCCACTTATATCGATAAGTTAACCAGTTAAACTTACTATTAAACCGTAGAGCTCGGTGCTCACACAGCAGTCGACATGCAGGCTTTAGTTCTTTCCCGTATTCCATAGAATGTATAATGAAAGCTTGTTTTTTTTTGCAGGCATCCTGGCCAGAAGATGCCCACCATAACCTTCTCTATGAACGAAACTCTGGCGTCCACCAACCAGCTACCACGAGAGCACAAGTTCCTCACGCACGACATCAAACAGTCCCTAGGGGTCTTCTCTCTGCCCAGGTGTAAGGGTGTCTTTTTTTAATGTAGTTTTTATTTACTTTCGCAAGGTTATTTCGTGCCAGCGATATAACTATAATTTTAGTACTTTACGCTTATGTGAGACAACCTGCCATTCATGAATCTCTCTCAAGTGGTCTTGAGGAACATTTACACTGATAGTTTTGTGTTTCCTCGGACATGTATGTGCCGTAACTATTTCCAATGAGTTTGAAGAGCTTTAATTCTTCCAACAACACTTTCAGATACGTATATTAAATTGGATATTTATACGATCAACAATCATTTAAATAGCATTTTGCCTTAGTCACAACGCCCCCTCAGGGGGCATAGGATAGGCCATAGGCAATAGAGGTANAATAATAATAATAATAATAATAATAATAATAATAATAATAGTAGTCACAACCATCTGTATATCTAGTGAAACCAAAGATCTTTTATTTAGATTCGTAAATCAAGTACGCGAATGCCGACTCGGCAGAGTTAAGCTGCGTTAGGTACCAGAGCTTTATGAGTTCGGGGCATTTCTTCGCAGTGCCTGCTTATGGTACCTGGGTCTCAGTTATGTGGTCGATTCTGTTCACTCGCTGGTATTTTCCTGTTTGTTAGTGTTGATGACGCTGTTGTTAAGCTTAATTATGGAGCTCATCCCAGCAATGCTCAATGCGCTCTTAGAATAAGCACAGACGTTACATGAGAATCCGTTAATCTAATCTCTAAATTTAAGTGAAACAAACTGGCGTTAGACGTACTGAAACACAGAAGACCTTAAAGTGGTGGTGGGCCTGGAGTGTGCTAAATTTTATCGCCTGCACTCGTTATTTTATTTTTCAATCTCATAATTTTTTCATTCGTGCTTGAAAGTTTTAGAATTTTATGTTTATTTGTCGAAGTGCTATTTGTAGGGAATGGCGTCATCAATTTGTAAGGTAATTTTTTTTTATAAAAATGGCGCCATCAATTCAATATTTTTGACCCCCCTGGGGGCATAAGATAGTCAATAGGTGTAGTTTAGTTAGGTTTGTCTATCCTATGCTATGGGGACTAGCGCCCCCAGGAGAGCACTGTTTGGCTACCTCAGCTTTAGATAGGCCTTCGGGACTTCCTATCTTTCGTGCCCATTTTGCTTCTTTCCGTTTTTACTCCTTCTTCGCCATTTCTTATTTGTTTTTCTTCCTCTTCCTTCTTAATTTGCTGTTTCTATGCGCAGGGGATCTTGTGTGGGAACACACCTTGTGCATAGATTCCCCGTTCTAACAAGTCCATACTAAATTGTTCCTACTCTTTCGGTGCGAGATAGTCTGAGTTACTGAAGCACTGCTATCCCCACCACCACTACTACTGCTCAATATTTTTGATTATGAAAGACTTTCTAGTTCTATGCGAGTGCTGTATTTTGTACCCCATGTTTGCTGGGATCATTTCATCCGTTCATTGAAAGTTATTTTGACCATAAATTTTAAGCATCATAGGCTTCGGCTAGTGTAGCTGGGAGACGAAGCACACTTCAGAACGTTCCTGACGGACTTTAGGGAGTCCGCCTTCATCGTGTGCCATCCAGTTCCAACATCTGTGAGAATCCTGTTACCATGCAAGATTTTATTTTCTCATTTTTAGTTCTTTCATTCTTTAGATTGAGAAGTTTACTAGTACACATTCACTTCAGTCATATGACGTTTAGTTGCATTTGATATTTACGTATGCAGTACTCGATCGGCAGGGGCAAAATTCTTAGAATATAGGAATAAATAGAAGTTGATGAGATGCAACCTTTATGGTAACTGAACTGTAACGTTATGAAGTATCATAGTTCGTGCAAAAAAGATCACGTTTCGTATTCTCGATTCATTTTACTTCAATTGCAATGATAGGGGCAATATAAACTGCCGCCCATGTTTAGAGCTAAAATACTAACGTCAAGATAGTGGAGTTTTGCATTTAGTATCTTATAGTTGACTACATATCCCTTAGTTATCAAAACTTGTAAATCACAATTAGCTCCTTAGTGGCGGACTGCAATAGATAGTTGCTATATCTCCTGCTAGACCCATCACTTATTATATAGGTTAATTTTTATTATTGAGGGAAGGTTGTCTCGAAAATATTCTGAGTTTCATGTCTACCACAAGTTTGCATTAGGGAATCCAGTATGATACTGTCTTAGACTAGTTTACGATTCATCTTATCGTCTTTCTAAAATTCCTTGGTAGAATTTTATTCATAATTATTTTCTGGAGGGTGTCTCGAGTTTCATACCAACCAGGAAACCTGAATCTAGCTTAATGGACTAACTATATTTGAAGCCGATTCATGACAACGACGTTTACTCGGTGCAGCTGCCACTGAAGGCACCCAGAGTGCTGATGGCGTCTCTGCAGAGGTGACTGTTGGCCAGTACAACGTCTCGCTCGAGGGCCAAGTTATTCAAAAGTTCGAGTGCCAGCCTGTTAGTGAGTACTGTTGAGTCGACGTGTAACGGAGGAATAGCGGTGAAAATAGACTAGTATTCTGGAATTAGAAATATATTTTTTTCGTCTTCCTCCAGGGTAAAGTTATTCAGAAGTTCCCAGTGCCAACTTGTTAGTCGAGTCTACTACATCCGGGGAACAAACAGCGGTTAAAAAATATTGTAGAAATACCAAAGTATTTTTGTTTACCAACGAAATGCACTACCTTAATGCCTGTTTAAAGCTAATAATGAAAATAGTCTGCACTTGGACTTCATTAATTCAAGAGTTATGTGTGACAGCCCACTCCCTCCGTCAGGATTGCTTTTAATATTCCAGGGAAGCAAGTGATAGAGTGAAATTTATTATCTGAGTGAATCCGTCGTACCTTATAACATTTACTTTCCGTACCGTAATCGAGTTATGCAATATTTGGAGTGAATGGAGAACACGAAGGTTAAACTTGAAATAAATGAAAATCTATAATTGCATCCCCTTCCGACTATATGAAAACAATGAGATGTTATTTTCACATATTATTTTCATTACTTTCAGCTGTCTCAATGTGTATTAGTGATTAGCGTTCGAACCCGCCGTTAAAAAATTTAAACGATACTTAGGGTTAACTTTAAGTTATTTTTTGCAGTGGACGATAACTACCTGAAGCTGAAGCTGGAGACGAAGCGCGCGGCTGCCACGCCGGCACGACAGGCTATCGCCATCGACAGGCCCGCCAACGTCTACAAACCAATATCTTTCCACGCTCACAAAGTGGCGCAGGAGAAACAAAAAGAAGCAGAAGGAAAAAAAGCGAGAGAAGACAAGGATAAAGTGCTCGAAATCCTATTTGCAGCCTTTGAGAAGCATCAGTATTATAATATTAAGGATTTACAAAAAATCACTCGGCAGCCAATTGTGAGTATGTGGGTTCTCGCATTTGCTCAAATTGCATGCTATTGTTGGAAATGTATGGGATTGAATTGGGAGTCCAACTTTCTCCTACTCCAGAATTTACCACTTTTTTAGTTGAGGCCATTGTGTAGCTAGTACGAACAGCTCATTCTTTATCAAAAAAACGTAATATGAGACCACCGTCGACGAATGCAATCAACTTGTACCTCATCAACTCAAGCATTGACGTGCACGTTGATCTTAGGTCGGCATCAAATACTCGTATTTTTAATATTTCATGGGAGTTGTTATAACTGGGAGTAACTGTTCTCTTTGAATCTATACTTTAAAATTGTTAGAAATCTATGGAGGTTGTGCAGCTTCACACGGAAGCTGGAGATATCGAGACTGGAGTTTGTTTGATGCTGTACGGGGATAGAAATGTACCTGAATTTTCACCTAATTTTATTGTTACGTAATGGCGATGTACAATAAAAAACTTACTCGTTAAACACAGAACGATGCATCACGCTACAAGATCCTAGTGTACTGCAAAGCCAATCTTTGTTTCTATTATTTTTATGGGTCATTTATTAAAAAAATTTACAACTTGGTAGTTAAAAAGGGAAAAGTAAAATTAGTTAAGAAAAATTCGATGGCTTAACGACTATTATGGTTCATGTCGATATATTAATCATGTTTAGACCGTAATGCTCTTAAAACTTATTTTCTTAGGAATACTGCTGCTATAGTTGAGTAAAAAGGTTTTAAACGTTATTTCATCGCAAAGAAATTGTTCCATGGTTTTGTTTACTTTCAAAATAAGAGGCCTCAAATGCGACTCGTCCGCACACGAAATATTTTTCTTTTCCTGCTTAAGTATTCTTGAATAATGTTGTTCCATGTATTTAACCAGTGAAAATATTTGAGACTCGTCACTGTTGATCATTAAAGTTGTACGTAGATACTGAATTTTTTTGTTGTGCATTCGTAAGAGCTTTTTCAGAGTGTCAATAGGGAATCTTACTCTGTAGCATTAATATTTCTCAGATGTGTATCAGCCAACCAAATCTAAATACCTTTGATCAGTACATAAGTTGCTCGCGCAAGTAACATGTACTTGTAAATTTCAGACGTACCTCAAGGAGATCTTGAAGGAAGTGTGTGACTATAACATCAAGAACCCTCACAAAAACACGTGGGAGCTCAAAAGAGAATACCGTCACTACAAGGACAATAAGGCTTCAGAAGGAGCAACTAACGCAGGATCTTCTGCTTCAGGCGACTCTGATTAGCCTTACTGCAGCTGGATAAGCAAGCTCTTGCTATCGAACTTGCACAAGTTTTCAATTAAGAGCTACAAGTGTTCATCGACGCATCTATAGGACACCCGGTAAGAGAGGGTAATAACAGGCTCAACTGCAGGTAGTTAGTAGTACTGCGTGGGGATACGGTTGGATACTTAATCTTTACAGTTCTTTCTTAGGACCAGCAAAGGATCGCGGTACGAGTTTAACTGTTTTTTTTTATACAATATTCATATTTTTTTTGATGGATCGATATTGGCCGATGTTAAAATTACTTCTATAATAAATGTAATTCAAAATTTTCACCAGCACATTACGTTTGTAGTTTGCAGACAGGCATGGGAGAAAGACAACGCTAACATATCCTTCACTAATTGTCATTTTCAGAAGCATTACAGGCCCTTTCATGCGCTGTGAGTTATGAGTCAGAAGACTTTGATGATGTATAAGTGCATTATATTTTAGGTTAAACTTCCTCTTTGACGATATAATTTCTTCGTGTGAAGGAAACTGACACGATGGTATATAACGTTCATAGATTTGTTCTTCCAATTAACCTTTATTACAAATTCCTTACCCGAACGGAATATGCGATGTGAATTTCGATTCGTTCAATATTTTCCTTACCGTTACTCGTAAAATTAAAAGTGCTGCATCATACACTAGAATCTTATTCTAATAATTAGATGCTTAATTTTGTTCATACTAAAGACACCGTCTTTTTATAACGAGTTTAGGTATTGGTAATTAGTATGAAAAAATTTTAAATACATTTATTTCCATAAGCATGTTACAGTAATTTGATTATTTGAAAGAATTCGGCTTATGCGTATATATAAAAAAAAAGTGTTAATCCTATTTTTCAAAATTTAGTATTTACACGTATACGTGTTGTGTTAGTCATAAAATTGTATATGTAGCGCAAATGTGACAGGACCTATCCTTATTATTGTATGATGCAATTTAGGTCATCAGACGTCTTGAAAAATGACAACGTGAAAAGTAGTTACATACCCAAGTAGTTGTATAAAAAAGAATTTTAATTCCATTCTTTTAAACGAAATTATTAACGTTTGTTGATGAAGGATGAGTACCAGATGACTTATTTAGTGCAATGCTTTACCAAATTTTAATTTCGTTACATTTCAAAATAGTTATCAAAAAGAGAATTTATGGAACTAATAGTACGAACATTAACATGTTATATATTTTTGTCAATTGAAAACAAACTATATAAGTACATAATTTTCTTCATTTCAAACATACATGTGCATTGAGGTTGAATCTGTATCTATTAACTAATTATAAGCCTGATTCACGCAACTTTTATTACAGATTACTCTTTATTTCTAATTGGATACTTTCTTCTTCCCGTATAGTACCAGAAGTACAGTAACATGACCACGAGCATCTCATTCATACTCTGTGCTCATCAAAGGAATATTATGACTGGAATGGAAAAAACGAGTTTGATCATAAACGTTCCCGTATTTGAACGGATTTGCAATGAGCATAGTTCATAATAATATTTTTATAATCTTGTACATCTCTTATTAACCTACTAATTTTACTTTAAACATGCATGTTCCACCGATTGCTTAGCAAACATCACTATAACCTGACATACACTACGTCTTTGTACTTGACCGTGGGACTGAAGTTCCCTCGGTACCCCCGTACCACGGCGCACATCACCTCAAGTTGGGAGCGACGATTCGTGGCTGAGGTCTCTTGAGAGCAGAGACGCGCTCAGCCCTTTGGGTGTCCAGGACTGTAGCGCTGTGCCAGATGGCTGGCGTGAGCTCCGCTTCCCCTAAGCTTTTGCTCAGCAATCTGATGAAAGTAAGATGTAACGCTCATGTCAACAATAGCACTGGTCGAAAACTGGAGCCATTGTCTATCGAAAGACTAAATACTTATTAACGGGCTGATATGTATACTGTTTCGTGTGCGGAAAAAATGTGTTGGCACAGTTCAATGGTTCCCCGTTGGTATTTATTAACCATCAAACATGTTAATCACGATAGTTCTTATATCAAGCATTATTTAACGCGTTACTTAGGTTAACGAAATTTATTTTTTGCATGAGACTCAATAAAACTTTGATGATCAATCCTAGTGCAATAGCATTCTACATGATGCTGTAGTCTAGTTCCAGTAAAAAAGCTCTTAACTTACCGAGAAAGGACTTGCAAGCAGTGGAATCTTTCAGGAGTCATGGCATCTTTGTTCCGTTCTCTTGTCCTCACAAACTCGTCTTGTAAAAACTGAAAATAAGAATTTTATTTTTAATGCCTTGATATAAAGTACGAACACGATGTGTATATTTCACGACTACTTGAATAAGAACATACGAAACAAGAAAAAACATAACTTTTAGTAATAAATTATTTTTTCTCGTAGAAACACAACAGTATGATAAAATAAAAAGCAACATGCGAAGTCATTTGAAGCATTCAAAGCAGGATAAGTAACGGTGAGAGAAATTTGCAAAAAAAATCTGACAGAAACTTGAATCGATGTAGACCAGCAAGAAATTTTGGTAAGATCATTACCTCTTGAATATGCGACGGCATTCGGTAATCCGCTAATCTCGCAAGGCTGATGTACTTCCTTAGCTGCTCAAGGACGAGGGGCGTCAACTTAGACTCGACTGAGTTGAATGCCTTCTCCACATCGCAATGTTCGGGCCTTAACACCAGCTCGCTCTCGCTGATTATAGGAAAAGTTTAAACAGAAATTAAAAATGAACGAAGTACTGTGATGCGAGAGAAGTGAAATCACGAGTTGACGCAAAAAATTGCACTGGCATTAAGCAGTGTAATGCAGGACTTTGTTTAGACGGCCAGATGCAGCCTGTACATGGGTTTATAAATTGTAATTGCTTAGCCAGCTTTATTTGGGATCCAAACAAAATTTAGGGAAACATATGAACTGCGTGTTTAACTTACTGTACGTTAACATAATTTCATTGCAAGTTGAGTTTTACAGAATATTCTCAGTATATGATGCAATATCGGAAGTGACCTTCAGTGCAAAGAGATTCCTACTGAGGGCAATATTCTTATGACTTTTCAAGACGATCGAGGCAGTAGTTATACTATACATGTATAGTAGTATTCGTATATTTTATGGTAGTACCAAGTTATCAATTACTGTCTGCTTCGTTCGTTTGTAACGCGTCACGCTTTATTGCAGGCGTTAGAATAAGTGAAATAAACTGCGTTTACAGTTGAGGAAAGAGGCGCGAAGTGTCCAAGGCCTTTGAAATACTGTCCCTGAACTGGACATAGCTACAGAACTAGGCAGGGATGTAAGATTACTGGAGTCTTATGTAAAGAACCTGTATTCCTAGAAATGTTACCCTGAGACCCCAAATAGGTGGTCGTATGTTTAGGGTTGGGATCATTGATAACGGACTGGTAGGACAGTCTCAGTTACTTTAATAAATATACTTTACCACCATATCAAGATTTTACCGAAGGGAAGCAGAATAATTAAGTAATTCATCTCACCTAGGCAGCAGCGACTTCCCTTCGGATAGCACCAGAACGTTGATATTCGTGTTCATTTCGATGTTATGGAACAGAAAATCATACTTGCACTGCTGGTTCTGTATCACATTGCCAATCTGCAAGAAAGCCGCAAATAAAGTCACGACATAAAGTAGGTACAACGAAAGCAAGCTCTGTAGCAGTGATACCAAGATGAGATTAACAGGATGTAAACAATTTCACTGTTTTATCGGTCCCGCCGCGAAACCGTAGCCTAGAGCATAACTTGTAACATACATAATTAATTAAATTCAAAAGGTCCTGATATCTATTCAATTAAGCGATTACATTAATTATATAAATAGGAGACGTCCATGAACACAAAATAAACATAGAAAAGAAAAGAGCAAATTCCCTAGTATTTTAACATGTCTAACGAACAGGTCACATTACCAATTGGCAAAATCATAATAGAAATGGATAAAACGAAGAATATTTGTAGAATCCAGTTCCTCATCTTCAAATTTAAACTGTTTTAAACAATATCAAATATCGACAAACCCATCGTAAATTCCTTACTATGAAATTATTTCGATTAAAGAAACCAATTACATAGAAAACAAATGAAAATGAATATCCTTACTTTATCAAGAATTACAAAAGGACTCAATCGAAGACAATTTTTTTGGAGTCTGAGCTTTCGACCATAAATGCTCTTGCCGTCAGAGCATATTTGGCCGGAAGCTCAGCCTCCAAAAAAAATCTTTGACTGACGAGTCCTTGACCAAGACGTCCAATGTGTATTTTCCAAAATTAAATATACCTACTTATAAAATAGATACCCACTCACCCATCATAACTCTGACCTCTGAGAAGCTTGTAAACCTTGAAAATGACTTTCGTTTAAATGACTAGTAAATGCATGAATATATTCAATAAAAAACGAATTTCCATAACAACAATAAAAAACATATGCACCAGAAATTTTCCGAAAATTCTAGATTCAAGAGTATATTTTGTAAGGAAATCTCAGTCGTTATGTGCTTCCTAATTCAGCAGTCGATAATTTCTTGTCACTGGACACTCAAATGAAAACCAACTTTCAGCATAATCGTGAGTGAAAATAGATACTCTTGTGAAATATTCATACTTGCATGAAGAAATATAAGACCAGTGAACAGAGAAACTTTATCTGCTCACTGGTCTTATTTTATCTCAATAAAACTCCGCTTCCCAAAAGGAAGACCCATCTCCGAAATAGTTCATATTTTCTTACCATCTATCCAAATTCAACGGGACTCCCCAAACACACTATTATGTACAACGAATATCTAAAAATATTAATTTTGAAGAACTTTTCCAGAATCTTTGTGGGCAAACGTACTTGCTAACTTTTAGGATTCTTTATTATATATATTTTTTTAAGCGGAAATCAGTCGTAACGCGTTTTAGACTTAATCAGAAATAAATTTCAGCTAATATAACGAAATTGAATACAGGGTTTCTTTCATAAACACTTCCCGACCAAAAAGTGTCACACCCTCGGAAAATATGGATACCATTTAAACCATTTTTACAGGTTTCCCCATGACAATTTTGAAGATGAAGAACATGACAACAATAGTTCCGTCCAGTGTTACTGGCAGTCGGTACTGCACCTGCTCTCTCAGCAACAACAAGCAGGAATAATTCGGCTAGAAAAAATACTTCAAAACAAACCTCTGTCTTCAACAAAGGACAGATTATAAGCTTGCACCGGGCTGTAAAACGCCCATACATCAAATTATGGTCATAATACGTACAACTGAGCAAAGACCAATTGCTCAGTGAAAAAAAAGTAAAATGCAGTCATTCAAGGGTAATAGCGGCCGAGCTATAATTCTGAATACTTTGAAAGACGTTCTCTAACGCGATTGGTGAAAGCAAATCATCGGTAAAGTGTTCAGCAGTTTGCTAGCATATTCAACGAAGTTCTAAAAAAAATTATGCTCTCACTATGAACCGAGAACTAAAGGAAATAGGTTTAAGGAGTTGCGCTGCCACAAGAAAACAATTCTTCAGTAAAGATAATCAAACGAAATGGCTCTAATTCACAAAAAAACACTACGGCTGGACTGTAGAGCTATGGAAACACGTCCTATGATCATGAATTGAGGTTAACCTTGTTCCAGAGCGAGAGCGACACTTGAAAAACATAATGCTTCGGCTATTTCAAGCATCGCTCTGACAGTGCAGGCTTATGGGAGCTGTGTAATAATCTGTGGGTGCTTCTCGAGGTCGGGATTAGGTTTGGCAACCTTGTGAACAACTAAATGAAATCTCAGGATTATTTGAACATCCTGAGTGACCGAGTACCCCCGTCTATGGATTCTTATCTGCCTGATGGTTCCGGTATTTTTCAAGACGACAACGCTCGCACCCACCGGTCTCATATTGTGCAAGATTGGTTCATGGATCACGAGGGACCATTTTCTCATATGAAATGGCCTCCACAGTATCCTGATTTAAACCCTATCGAAACTTTTTAAGAGACAAACTGGAAAGGGAGCTACAGGCCTCAACATCTCTTCCTTCTTCATTGGAACATCTTCCTCAACGTTTGCGTCTATTTAGGACAAATATTCGTTCAGATTGTTTGCTAAATTTTGTACGATTCATGAGTCGCCTAGAACCACAAAGTTGTATGTGCCGTTTTTAATAAATGAGTCAATCAATCTTAAAGCCTGTAAACTATAACTCCGCTTTTAACTAAGATATTGATTTTAACTAAGTTTTACACGAAAGCCCTGGTCTTCAGAACATTCATGCTCAAATGTAAAAATATCGCGTAGGACGCTTGCGCGCTGGCACATAAAAAGTCAACCCACTTCAGTACGTTAGTGTTTACTTTGGGCATGACCTGATGCCCTTCAATATTAATAAAATGTGTAACATGATTCTAAAAATGAAGGTTTAGTACATTCCTGACATTACAAAAACAAAATTGACATAATAGTAATAATAAAAATGAGTAAAGCGCACCCGATTGGAGGCAAAGTAAGGATCAGAGTATTATAATAGGAAAATAATAGAACAGTACATTAAAATAGTACAATACATATTTACAAAACAGAAAGCCAGAAGACTTTAAGAGGATAGTACGGATACAAGGTTTCGGTTAGTCAATGCACACACAGGATAAGTGTGTGTGTGCATGACTCATAAAGTCGTTGAATCCCTGTGTCCTATGCCATTTTCTACCCTGATGGAGGTGAAAAACTGTTGCAAACGTCATCAAAAGACAGCAAGCGTTGCCAATTCTGGAAGCGTAACTCTAAATTCGTGACGGTGATGTATACAACCTTAAGATTCTTGGTGCCTCTTACGTCTAACACAATAAAAGTTTCGATCACTGTAAAAGGCAAGTCCATTAAACAATTCAACTTGATTGTTTTAGTTACATCCATATATCCCCAGGGTGTGACAAACTTTTTAGCTGACAAGTGTAATTTCTTTAGCGAAGCAGCTAACTATATGCAGACTAGTAAACGCACTCAACACACATCCCAACCAAACGAGCAAACAGACTTGACACGCGATTCGCGTGAGAGCAGCGCACTGCGCGGAATGAAGAGACTCACTTGTTCGAGGTTCTTGAGGCCCACAACGTCGAGCTGCCCAGCCTGCATGGCCGTCTCATCAATGGTGAGGAGAGTGTGGCGCGGCAGCTGCAGCAGGCCGCTCCTCAGCTCATTGCTGTTGTAATCCTTTAAATGCCAAGTCCCATTAACACGATGCTCGCGATACGATACGACTTATCTGTGGGTTATTTTACCTCTGAACAAAGAGCATCGTCACAGGTGATGAGTTGAGTACAAACCCTAAAATAATGCGGGACATATGACGCTGGTCATGACGAAAATAATATTTTGAGCAAGACGGAAAGCAAGCAATGTTATAGGGTGGAGAGAATTTTACACTAATAGCAAATCAACGAAGAAATTCCTTGACTAATGAGCCCTATTCGTGACAGCATGGAAGAACGAGTGTATTAACTGGGAATCTCAAGCGTGTAACTTTTATTAATTTAATTTGTTATTTGCAAGTACAAAATAGAGCTATTCAAGTTACGCCATGTGAACATGTGGATTTCATGCTCACTTCTCCCAGTAAAACACATTTCAAGTTATATTGATCGCAATAACATCTCGTTATTCAGAGGTTAAACTCTACTACCGTCGATAATCAGTGTCATAATAGCCTCACAGTAATATTTGTGATCATTCAGATACTTTTAAGAAGTGTCACCATCATATACGTAAAGTAAGTTCAAAATTGTATCCAAGTGTAGTGCTATTGATTTTGCGTTAACAGAGACTTTAAACTTAACACAAAAAAACACATTGAACATCTGATTAGGTGGCAAAACGTAACTTTCTTAACTATTCTAGTCTAATATTAGTCATGCAATTACTCGTGTACAACTTGTCTGTTCTTTCAGTGTTGACTGAAGATGAACAAATGTACTGCTCGAAAGCTCCGGAGAAAGAAAAACCATTAACTCAAAACTAGAATGTTTTACCCCGCCAACACTTTGCAGTTTTAACCTGCGAACATCAGAAATGTGGACGAAAGTTGCTTTAGTCGGCAACGCACGACGAATGGAACTTGGTACAATAGAACATGCTAGACATCTGCTTAAAGAAGCTTACCATTTTGACCACTCAGAAGAAACAACAAAGCGAGTCAAAAATTGACCTTCAAAGCACAAACTAATGTTCTGTCTCTGAAGCATCAAAGTAAATAAATTGAAAAAATTGAGAATGTAAGGCAGTGTAACAAATGCCCGAACAGCGAAAGAAATTTCACCCATCTGATTTAGACACTTCTTAATGCCTGATCCCAACTCTTAGTAAAATTCAACTCACTTTCTTAGGCACGACGGACGTAGTATTGAGATTGTTGACGGTGAGAGGAAACAAGACGGAGTGAGAGCTCAGGCGCTGTAGCAAGGAGTACAGTTTGGCAGGGAAGCCGGCGTTGGAGAGCTCTGGAGTGATGCCTGATATGTTCAGGGGGAACTGGCCGTGTATATTCATATCCTGAATGGGAACACAATAAAAAAAATGTTTGTAAAAACACTCGTACGCTAAGCAGATTTCAGTTCACGGGCCTATCAGTATTGGTAATTTTAAAGTTCGAAACTCGAAATATTTCATGTTGAACTGCTAGCTATTGTTTTACACTTCATTAAAGCAACTTGCTAAAATTTTGGCGTCAGTCTACATCTCTTAACAAATAAATTTAAAAACTTCTACATTTCGTACACCAAACATAAGGATGAATAGCTAATGCTAGAGAAGAACTTTTAAGTACCACATTCCAGTTTCATCAATGAAGTAAATTTTAGTCCTCCCCGGAAATCCCAAGGAGTATCAACAAATTCAACTTACTCCTAAAAGTAAGACGTGTGTAATTTTTGTACATACTTTGCAATGCATTTTCATACGCTTGTAGAAATGGGTAACCGCCATACAATAGGTAACGTCAAAATAGGGTTACAAGCACTTATTAAAACCTGTCAGTTCAGGGACATTAAAAGTACCTATTAGACTCCCGTAGTGTGCCATAGAAGTGCCTGACTCACAGAAATCAGACTTAGACCAGTTTTAATAATAGAGAAACTCACCAAAGCTACCTTGTGCCTGCTATCAATCTATTAAATTTCTAGATTTGAGTTAGGTCTGAGTCGATTTAACAAATTTTTCACTGCTAAATCGAAAAATTATCCTGAGAATCCACAGGTAGCGCAGGTCCAATCTCTTGAGAACTTTCACTTAAATGTTTCCGATTTTTGTACGAGATATTAAGAGACTCGGGTGAAGAAATCAATGCCGGATGGGTACAGTAAGATCAAAATTAATACTTCAGTTAAACCCTAGAGCGATAAAATTGACCTGCAAGCACTGAAACGCTATACAAAGACATAAACCCATATTAATTAATGATATCGGTTTGTCCATACACCCCCACTAACTCCCACCGCACGATTGCGCCAATGCTAAAATTTGTATTTCTGTTTACAAGGATAGTCCTTAGTGTCGTAGACCTACAAGACTAAGGATCCACGACTTAAATAGTGTGTATCTCTTCAGTCCATATCCTTATAACTACGCACCCTAATACCAATTATATACTATTTGCTATGCAGTTTAACACCAATACCAACCCTCAACTGACTAGTCTATATCCTAATAATTACGTAGTCTACCACTGTCGATGTCTACCACACACCAACTGATTTGTCTATGTCTTAATAATTACACAGTCTACCACTGTCGATGTCTACCGCACACCAACTGACTAGTCTATATCCTAAAACTACAGTCTAACACGAATTCTACACACCAACTCATCAGTCTATGTTCTAAAAACGACGCAGTCTAACACAAACCCTGCCCACCAACTCACCAGTCTGACGTACACAGAGCCCACAAGACACGAGATAAGGAAATCGCCAGCCAAAGGATCTCCCAGACACGCCTCTTCCAGAAGACACCGCAGCAGTTCCCGCGTGTGAGGCGCGTCAGCCGACCAATCGGGTTGAGGTCCCAGCAGGGGCAGCAGGGGATTGGAGTGCGGCAGGACTCGCAAGTGCAGACAGTGTAACCTGTCACCAATGATTGCGTTCAGTAGTTGCACGGCATTAGCCATCGTGCACTTCGGAATGATGAGGTAATATCAGGTCATGCTATAAGTTTATAGTCTGGATTTCAACAAAGAAAAGAATTAAATATTACGTTTCATTGAAATTCAACTGTCAATGTAGTTTCAATGATTATCTGACTTTAGAGCCTTTATTCATTCCAACACGTTTTACCGTTGGGTTTTAAATGTCTTACAACTACTGGTGTGGTGGGGGATGTGAGGAATGTGTGGTTTAAACTTCCTTTCCAAGGGAAGTACTCCGCAGTCGCGTGAAAAGCCCGATTGAGCCGACGCTCGAACCCTAGCCCTTTGGGCTGCGAGGCCATCACGCTCACCACTAGACCATGGAGCCCGAAACTTGACTTGCTTATGAATTTCGACCTTTTTTATCACTCTGTAAAAGGTTGATCGTCTTGAAATTCAAGTAACTCACAGGCGCTGAGAATTCTCCATATTCTCGGTCCAGTGGTCTTTTTGCGCTATAAACAAGGAATTTTCCGGACGAATTCAGAATCCAGAGTCCAGATAAAATATCTCATTTGATACTTATACACTGGCACTAAGTTTTGAAATAAAAAAGCAACATCACTTTCATCGTTAGAAGCGCGTTACAATAATAACTTTTCATTTCATCAAGTCTTGGGTAAACAGTTTAAGAACAATTTAAAATTGGTGTATGTACGATGCTTCCAGGAATTTTCAATCCTCAAAAGAAATTCCGAAAAAATAATCTAACAATATATTATACCTACCTATATTATAAATTTGTGCGGGTCCAGATATATATAAAAAAATATGAGAGAAATCGTTCACAATTTATGACTGAAACAAGATTACTAAGAATTACTTCGTTATACGTCTTTACCGTTTGAAATACGCGAGACGAATTGTATTTCCTTACCTTGAAAAATCAGTCTGAGTAGAATTAAAATCAGTAACTAAGTGAATGAATCCTGTCCCGGAACAGTGAACAAAAGAATATTGC